>BQNB010111447.1:5000-22348 GCA_026074375.1 Tanacetum coccineum | reverse complement strand
AGTGGAACAAAAAAAAGTTCACGTACCAAAATGGAACACTTTACAAAGTTCGTTGCTATTGTACGGCTAAATCCCTTTTTAAATTTCAGTTTTAGCTCGCATTTTTACGTTTTGTGCATTTAAATTTCGTGCTAGTTAATTGTTTTTCAATTCAAGCTATTATATTTTGTAGTGTAATCAACAATTCAAAAGTCTTTTATAATTCTTAACTCGAATCCGAATTATTCCTAAATTCTCAATTCACGATTTCATTGGGACACGACCCGAGAAAAAGTATTTCCCGGATAAAAATATACGAATTGTGTTTTCTTTTGTGAGATTTTTACCTTATATTTCTCTTGATTGAGAAGTATTTTGGTTAGAAATTTTCACGGGATTAATACTCTATAAGTATATAAATTTGACCACAAACAGGGGGAGATTGTTGGAAACATGAAAAGTGTCGGTCACTTCCAAAGTTGTAACAAGTCTTAGCTCGTAGTTAGTATAAGGATTAGATTAGTAATCTAGTCCGGCCCAAGGCCCATGGGTGGCCCAACTCCAGCCCATGGCCGGCCATTGTAGCTATATATACACCCTCTCCTAGTCTTGGAGAGGGTTGGTTGTTCCATTTTTCCTCACACTTTCATTTATACAATTCATCCATTTTCCATCATCTTTCTCTCTAACATCCCAACCCACATATCACTATTGTTCTTGGTTGATCTTAAGATTACTAGTATTCTACACTTCCTTTATATGCAAGGAAGCTTCAGTCCAAAAATCGTGACGATCCGACGATGCAAACTCTGGGGATCGACGAAACACTGCTGCTGGGTTTTGGGTGATAAGAACTCCGAAAATCATTTTTTTTTCCTTTCTTATTCTCTTCTCTCTTGTTTTTTTCACACTTTATAATGAGCATAAGGATGCCCTAAATAAGGACTAAATAAACCCAAGATGGGCCCCAATGTGTTGGGCTCTTAATCTCATGGACTAAGAAAATACCCAACATTACTTAATCTGATTATCGTGTTTACAAAACGTAGATAATCGGTAACATGTTTGGCTAAATCACGTTTTTTTAAGTTGTTAATTTTGTAGAAATTTGTCTCAACATGGATAAAGTATATAAACCACCGAATTAGAAATCCATCTTTTAAAATTCAGTTGACGTGTCGGATTTTTTGCGATCCACTTTTAGCGAGTGGAGTAATATAAGCTACTTTCAGTTACGTCCTCATCTTATGATGGTTTACTGTTACTGATTCACAGTTTCAAGGAAGAATTAACTTTACAGTTTCAAGGAAGAATTAACTTACAGGGGCTGTTTGCTGTTGCTAATTTTAACTGGTAATTATATAAGGGTTGTTTGGCATTTGCTTATTGGAACTTATGTTATTATTTGTAGGGACCAAGATCGCGTTTGGAAAAAGGCATATACAATCTGTAAATGATTCACCCAGTGAAAAGGCTCGAAATGCGAAAAAGGCGCATCAAGAGCATACCAGAATGCTGAAAATGTGAAATAGGGTGCGGGGTCTTTCACGTGGCAGGCGGCTGATAAGGCGAAAGAGGGCAGTGAAGGGGCAATGGAGTGGGCTAAAGAGAAGACAATAAAAGGGTACGAAGCAACGAAAGTGAAAGCACGCAAGGGTTTAGAGGCCGCGAAAGAAGCAACAGGCAAGAAGTACAATTAGGCTGCTGCCTCGAAAAGGCTTCAATTTTGGATGATCTCATGGTTATTGTTCTGAGGCCTTGATTTCAGGTTTCGTCTCATAAATTCCAGTCTCACTGCATTCTTTTAACATGTTGTTTTTGCATTTACCGTCTCGAAATTGAAAAACAAAACTAACAAAAATGCCTGTGGGTCACCATGATCTGCTTATTTTAACCCATTAACAGCCAAATGACGGGTCTGTTATTAGCACATTCTTTTAAACTTTTTGTAGTCTATTGAAATTAAAGTTGTTTCTATATATGTTTTTTTTTTGCATACGGAATATTATGACTGATATAACCATTTAAAGATGTGTAACACTCTTATGAACCTATATATACTACTCCACTCGCTAAAAGTGGATCGCCACGCTTTTTAACCGAAACAAAGGTTTTCGATAACCCCATTGCTAACCATGGAAAAAAATGATAAAATTCTTTGCGCTTTAAGTAAAAGTAGCCACGAAAACTGTTTAGTACTTGCTGTTTTCTGTTTTTCCAAAAACACGGATGTATCTGAATCATATATATTGCTTCACTTATCTATAGTAACTACAACAAATTACTACGGAGTATTAAACATATCAGCGTTATAGGTGCGTATCTATAATTTAACAATATACCTACTAATGCTTTATTTACCAGTTATAAATTTGGATCCGCATACTCTATCTCTGAAAATTTGATTAGAATGTCGATGTCCATCTTAAAAAAAAGAATCAGATTTGAATTTGTACTCACCAAATTGCATTCGAACAAGAGTATGATGTAAAGCTTTCTGCAAATGAAACATTTTTGTTGTGATTCGTTCCAATTAACTAACACAATCCAAATATTTTTTTCAGGTGGAGGCTGCTTGGGACTTTTGATAAGTTTGGGTACAAGGAACTTTGCTCTTATAAATGTTGCCGGTGAGTCTGACTTTTCTCTTGACGAAAACATTATTTTAAAAAGCCTGCCTTTTGTATATGGATTGCAAGTTTGCAACTCGATTTAGGGGTCTGCTGAGTATGGTATAGAGGCTGACACCTGAGAGAATATGTCGCTTACTCACCTGCTCAGTCCATGGCGAATTATTAAGTCACAAGCAAACACTTCTAAAATAGTTCATAAATATGCAGCTAATTAAGTTAATTAAAGTGGCCAAAGACCGCAGTCCAAAACAAAGTCAAACCAGCAACTTAAGTAAACAATCATCAATGAAGCAAAGGCTGAATACATATAAAAGGTGTCATAGATAATGAAGCAAAGGCGCCATAGATATTATAAACCATTTATTAATATTTAAAACCATCATTTCATACTTATAGTTCAAAATGCTGAATACATATAAAAGGTTCACTGTAACATGTTAAGTTTATCAGTTTTCATTAGTTTATGAATCGATTCCTCCTAAACACACAAAAAAAGAGTCTAAATCTTTATCTGCATACTTCCACCCTTGCTGATGGATTGGCTTACCTTTGACTGTTTCCTTTTCCTGCTTCTTGAATAACTGCTTGGATAGATTAATAGATGGAATGTGTTATACACATGCAGATAATATAGCTGATTAAAAATAAGAAAGAAAGATAGTGCACTTCTATTTTTAATAAAAGTGATTGTTTGTTTTGATCCGTCAAGAGGTAATGCAGTCAACAATGTAGACAAGTCACTTAAGTTCGCATTGGAAGAGGAAAGACGACATCACAAACTGAATATAAGTGTCACTTGATCTTCTTGTTGAAGTGGCTTTTCTTATGTACTGGGAAACAAATAATAAGATAATTTAATGGAAATAAATCAATATACAGTAATGAACATTTCAGAAAAGACAGTGCATGATACTTACCTTGACAAGTCCGTCCCATTCTTCAACGAGAAGTCTATTATTAGAGCAAGAGACTGAGGACGGCAACACCAAAGTATACAATCCACAACACATTCATACACGATCTTATATTTAAAGTGTTACGCCTCAAGCTCAACGTGCTCGAGTTCAATGGGCGGCCACTGAATCACCTCCAGTTTATCAAAGTCTATGCAACCGTATAAGACAATCGGCAAATAACTTTGCATTAGGATTATTTTAGATCATTGCTTTGGATTATGTAAAAACATATAAATGACTAGTGAAATATAAGAATATGGGTAAATACACTACCACATTTATATGTAACCACAGCTTCGAATTTTCTTGTCTAAAAATTGCCTCAACTTCTGGAACCAGTGATCATGACAGATTAATAAAACAAATGTGTGGTTTTTCTATTTACTTCGCACATAATATTTTCGAATTATTTTACCTCCTTATACCCATCTTATTGCCAACATTGTGATAGTTGCTATTACTTCAGCAACATTCAAAGAACATGATTAGAACAAAAGGGTTAAATGCTCGAATAACACTGAAACTTGTCCTAGAAAGCTCAAAAAATGAGAGTTACTGTTTATGTCTAGTGTGAATGAGCATGTTCCAGGCTTCCAGTGGCATAAACTACCAAGTCCCTTTGACACAAAAATGCAAGAAAAGACCAACAATTGATGCACGCCAACCCTTCTTATTAGAAGTAATTTCCTAAATCATTTGCATAGTTATAGTACCATAAGATGCAACGGTATAAGCTGCCATGGTCATACTTGAGTATAACTCTAGAGAATCAAGATTCCCATTCTATGCATAACACATTATTCTTAGAGTGAGGCTTAAAGAGTCCTTTGTAGGGGTCAGTTTGAATTAACTAACTCATTTCACTTGGGTTCAAAGCAGATTAAATCCTAAAGAAAATAGACAGAGTTATGAGTAATGTTGGATTTATTGACAAATTTCCAAATTCTCATGATTTTTTTTACAGAGAAGCAAAAGCACAAAGCATTTAGATTTGAAAACTTCATAGCTGACAAACCTGAGTTTATGGAGATTGTAGAGAAAGGATGTTAAATGTATCAGCTAGTGAAGAAGCAAAAAGCAATGAAGTCTCATATGAAGAAGTTGACTTGGAAGAATAGAAACTTATATGAGAGAGTGATTCAGTTAAGAGAAAATGACGGAGAACGAAAATACACTAAAAGAATGTTATAGCATATTAAGATTAGTATTAGATTTGGTTTAGGATTTATCTCTATATTTATGCATTATCTTTTAATCGATTAGGAATATTTAGGAATTTATCCAGGAGTTTTCCTAGTTATAGTTGTTTTAGGATTCTTAGGTCTATATAAACTAAATTCCAGCATATTATAATTCATTAAATCAATATTTTTTCAAACATCTTTTATACGTGTTTTCACGTTTTAAACTTCTGTTCCTACGTGAACCAGAAACCAACTTAGGTTTCGTGGCCTTCGCCATTACCCTGTTCATTAGCGTTGGCTGTAAACGAATCTATCTTCCGCTGTCCCATCAGGTGTAATCAGGTCTACCCTGAGTGATAACCCTTGGTCCCATTATATTCGATTCATCGAATTCTAACCATCAAGTTCTGGTAAGTTATCGTATTAGGTTTCTCCTAATTCTAACTAACTCCAGATCTATTGAATTCTGAGATTTTTATTTGTTCACAGCCAATGCTAATGAACAGGTTAATGGCTTGTTGAGATTTTTATTATTATTATAGATAATGCACTGTCTTTTAGCTTGATGGCTGAGATTTTTATTATTATAGGTTAGTTGGATTGTTGTAATTTTGTCAAAGTTTTTATAGCCTCTTTGATTGTTTTGCAAATCTACAATTTGAGATATCGTGAAAATGATGTGTTTTATATATCTACAATTTTGTATAGCATCTTGATTGTTTTGCAAATCCACAATTTGAGATATTGTGAATATGATGTGTTTTGCAAATCTACAACTTGATTGTTTTTAGTATATGTTGCTTTGATTGCTGAGATATATTTATAGTATAGCTAACCCTTTGCATAAATGTTCCGTAAGTATAAAAAAGATGTAGACATACTGTTATCAAACTAGCTCAAAGCTGGTTCAATTGACATTATATATAATAGTACTCGTATCACCATTTCTATAGAAACAAGCTATGTTGACATTATATATAATAGTACTTGTTTACCAATGGAAGATATATATGATTATGGAGCTTGTTCATGTATTAATTCAAGAACCGCGAATATCATTATCAGAATGGTTGTCGTTGTTTGTTTATAAACATACATCATATTCTAATTCAATGATTTATACATTTTGCATGAAGCCGATCTCGAGTTTGTCCCTACACCAAAAGGGACCCCATATTGGGTCCCAACAGTCCCCGAAGATGAAAAACCTAAGGGAGGAGTACTTATTTTGACACTTCTGAGGTTGCTTATAACATGTACAAGGTCTATTCTCAGAAGGCTAGGTTCACGTAAATCGGGGATCAAATGTAGCAAGAGCCAAATCACGGGTTAATAGACAAAGAAGTTACTATACTTTCCCAAAAAGTTCGCCTAAGTTACTCAACTTTCATTTTGTTCACTTAGGTTACTGAACTTATATGAAACATGACATTTGGGGTTACTCAACTTGCAAAAATATACGTAAACATCATTGAACTTGTAAAAACATGACATTTATGTTACTTAACTTACCTAAAAATATACGTTCAAGTTGCTCGGATTAACATTGAAATTATGGGGGTGTATGTTTATCAAAAGTTCAGTAACCTAAGTGAACAAAATGAAAGTTGAGTAACTTAGGCGAACTTTTTGGGAAAGTATAGTAACTTCGTTGTCTATTAACCCGCCAAATCACACACAGGTAAACCAACTGGGCTAGCTCAGTTGGCCACCAAGGGTGTTCTTGGGGAGGTTGTTACCACATGCGAGAAGTCTCAGGTTCGAGTCTCTCCGTGAGGGTTTTCCTTCAAGGTGGGAATCTGTGGGGTTCTGCCCCATAGATGCGTCGATTCGAGGCTGACAGAGACTACCTTCTGGGTATGTACTGTGGAATCGAATCACTAATTATTATTCGAGGCTGGCAGGGACTACCTTCTGGGTAAGTACTGTGGAATCGAATAACTAACTTAGTAACTCTACTAACTCGCCGTTCCAAAAAAAAATAAAAAATTACACACATGTATGTATTATGCAACAGAGCCGGTAAACCAAAAAGAAAAAAATTAAATAAATACTTTGAAGGAAGGTGCCGATGAAGATGAGGAAAAGGATGGTAAAAAAACACAGAAGTGTGTCCAAGGCTACCAAGTGTCCTACAAAGATTTGTTTGAAAGCAATTTCGAGGACATAATCTTTTGAGTTGTTTGACTTTGAGGGAAATCAAAATTTTCTACTTATGAACGAGAACAATATGGATCTCTCACGAGCTTGACGCCAATTGCAATTTGGTGATTATGTCTTTATTCATCGTGCTTCACTTTCCAACATAAGTCCTACAAAAGATCATCGTTTGAAAGTAGCTCTTGTGGGTGGTTATGATAAAGTACGTGGAACACCCATAGATTGGAAGAATTTTAGACGTTCCGTGAATTCATTCATCGGAGACAGAGATGTTGGTGGACACAATGATTAAGAGGCAAAAACATGTATCACACCATTCAAAACGAGTTGGTCAGTTTGTTTTGGGCTCATGAAATAATGAAGTGCAATTATGTTGCGTTTGGTGACATTCTTTCCATTGATGCTACTTTCAATACCAACAAGTAATTTTCAAATCTATATATGTTTCCAACATAAACGCTCATTAAATGGTTTACTAATCTAAAGTGTTTTTGTCCAGGAATAGGAATAACTCTCTGGTTGTGTCATTAACTAGTACCGAACACTATCAAAAGCGTGTCATGTTTGGTGCTGTGTTACTGGTCGACGGAAGTTTCAAATCATAATGCTAGATGTATTTTTAAAAGCGCATGGGAAGCAACCACCTCTTGCCCTCACAGATCACGACGTTGCGTTGAATGTTATTCTAAAAATGTTTCCCGAATCTCACCATAGGTTGTGTATGTGGCATATCACGTAGAAACTCCCTGGGAAGGTATTTATATGACGTACTATATTTGTATATTTAATTGGGCATGTACCCTCCATTGCAGGTTGCAAAATTGTATTGTTTGTAGGTATTAGGTGATCTTGAGGCTGAATTGAGGATAGATTTCCTTAAACCTATATAGAATGTATACATTAGTCCTAAAGAATTTGAAGAACACTTGAATAAAATAATAAGTAGGTATAATTTGCACGAGAACAAATAGTTGTCCGACATGTTAGACAAAGGTGGGTCCCCGGTTATTTTAGTGAGTTGCCTAACACATTCTTCCAGATTTATTCAGATGAAGGTAACACGTCGTACAACTTATGATTTCTTGAATCTGCAATGAAGAAGAAAAGATACACACAACGTGTATTAGACAATATTGTAAGGAAAAAGTGGTTGAACGTATGGAAGAAGTGAGAGCTGGAGCAACTCATATTAAGGTGATCAAAGTGACTTTAAAGGCCAAGTGAATGCAACGTATATATTGTCTAATATATTATCCCCAATATATATTGCAACATGTATAAACAGAATGAAAGTTTAGTTTGTGCTCAATTCACTTGTCCCCAATATATATTGCAACATGTACAAGGCAGAATGAAAGTTTAGTTTGTGCTCAATTCACTTGTCTTTAATGGCACTGTGATCGCCTTAATATGAGCTGCTCCAACTGTAATTTCTTCCATATGTGCAACCACTTTTTCCTTACACATGTTGCAATCCACAAGGATCCTTGCATCATATATATTGTTTAATTTAATAGATTGTCTAGTACAAGTTGTGTGTATCTTTGTTTCTCCATTGCAGATTCAAAACAAAGCATATACGTGTTACCCTCATGGGAATAAATCTGGAAGTACGCATTAGGACTCTTTGATCGAAACGTAGTCTTCATCAAACCAACTCACTAAAATAACCAGAGACCCACCTTTCTTTAAATCTGTACATGTTGGACAACCATTTGTTCTCATGCAAATTATACCTACTTATCATATCATTAGAGCGTTCTTAAAATACTTTAGGACCAATGTATACATTCCAAACAAGTTTGGGGAAATCTTTCCTGAATTGAGAATCAAGCCTCAAGATCACCTTATACTTGCAAACAATATAATTAAGTAACCTCTAAAGGAGCGTAGGTGCACATTAAAATATAAAAAAGTTGTACATCATGAAAATACCTCCCGGAGAGTTTCTGCGTCTGGTGAGATTCAACAAACATTTTGAGAGTAGCCTTCCTTAACGCAATGTATTGATCGGTGACGGCAAGAGGTTGATGTTTCCCATGCTCTTTTATTAACGCCTCTAGCATCGTCGGTGATTAACGCATCACCAAACGTGACACCCTTTTGATTAGTGGTCAAAACATTTAATGAGCGTTTATACTGAAAACATATATGGATTTGAAAATTACTTTTTGGTATTGAAATTAGCATCAAAGGAAACAACGTCACCAAACGCAACATAATTGCACTTCATTGTTTCATGAGCCCAAAACAAACTGACCAACTCGTCTTGAATGGCGTGATGCTAAAAAGAGAATTTTGGGACATGTTTTCGCCTCTTAATCATTTTGTCAACCAACATCTGTGCATCTCTGTCTCCGATGAATGAATTCGCAAAACGCCTAAAATTCGTCCAATCTATGGGTTTTCAACGTACTTTATCATAACCACCCACAAGAGCTACTTTCAAACAATGAGCTTTAGTAGGACCTATATTGGACAGTGAAACACGATGAATAGACATAATCACCAAATTTCAATTGGCGTCAAGCTCGTGAGAGATCCGTATTGTTCTCGTTCATAACCGGATGATTGTGATTTTCCACAAAGTCAAACAACCTAAAAGATTTTGTCCTCAAAATCTCTTTTAAAAAAAATCCTTGCAGGACGATTGGTAGACTTAGACACAGTTTGTGTTTTCCTTTATTTAACCATCTTTTCCCATCTTCTATGGGTTTTCAACGTACTTTACCATAACCACCCACAAGAGCTACTTTCAAACAATGAGCTTTAGTAGGACCTATATTGGACAGTGAAACACGATGAATAGACATAATCACCAAATTTCAATTGGCGTCGAGCTCGTGAGAGATCCGTATTGTTCTCGTTCATAACCGGATGATTGCGATTTTCCACAAAGTCAAACAACCTAAAAGATTTTGTCCTCAAAATCTCTTTTAAAAAAAATCCTTGCAGGACGATTGGTAGACTTAGACACAGTTTGTGTTTTCCTTTATTTAACCATCCTTTTCCCATCTTCTATGGGTTTTCAACGTACTTTATCATAACCACCCACAAGAGCTACTTTCAAACAATGAGCTTTAGTAGGACCTATATTGGACAGTGAAACACGATGAATAGACATAATCACCAAATTTCAATTGGCGTCGAGCTCGTGAGAGATCCGTATTGTTCTCGTTCATAACCGGATGATTGCGATTTTCCACAAAGTCAAACAACCTAAAAGATTTTGTCCTCAAAATCTCTTTAAAAAAAATCCTTGCAGGACGATTGGTAGACTTAGACACAGTTTGTGTTTTCCTTTATTTAACCATCCTTTTCCCATCTTCTATGGGTTTTCAACGTACTTTATCATAACCACCCACAAGAGCTACTTTCAAACAATGAGCTTTAGTAGGACCTATATTGGACAGTGAAACACGATGAATAGACATAATCACCAAATTTCAATTGGCGTCGAGCTCGTGAGAGATCCGTTATTGTTCTCGTTCATATCCGGAATGATTGCGAATTCTTCCAAAGTCAAACAACCTAAAAGATTTTGTCCTCAAAATCTCTTTAAAAAAAAATCCTTGCAGGACGATTGGTAGACTTAGACACAGTTTGTGTTTTCCTTTATTTAACCATCCTTTTCCCATCTTCTTTGGAACCTTCCTTCAAGTTATTTGTTTCATTTTTTCTTCTTGGTTTACCAGCCTTGTTGCATAATACATACTTGTGTGTGATTTGGCCCTTACTACGTTTGATCCGTCACAGATGTTGAACCTAGCTTTTTCAGAATAGACTTTGTACATGTTATACACAGCCTCAAAAGTCAAAATTGTCAAAATAAGTACATGTCTTAGGTTTTTCATCTTCGAGGACGGCTGGACCAATATGAGGTCCTTTTTAAAGTAGGGACAAACTCGGGATCGGCTTCATAGAACTCAATATCATAATCATCTATGATATGTATAAACCATTGAATTAGAATATAACATATGTTTTTAAACAAACAACAACCATTCTGGTAATGATATTAGCGGTTATTGAGTTAATACATAAACAAGTCCGAAAGCATATTTATCTTGTAAAAAACCTCATGTCAACATAGCTTGTAGCTATAGAATTGGTGATGTAAGTACTATTATGAATAATGTTAATGGAGCCAGCTTTGAGCTAGTTTTAGAAGAGTGTCTACACCTTTTTTTATATTAGGGATCATTTATGAAAGGGTTTAGCTATAATAAAAACAAATATAGCAATCAAAGTAACCTATACTAAAAACAATAAAGTCGTAGATTTGCAAAACACATCATATTCACAATATCTTAAATTGTGGATATGCAAAACAATCAAGATTAGGGGTGTCAGTAGGGTCGGGTTGACCCGACCCGAACCTGATAAGGCTTATCGGGTTGAAAAATCTTGTCGGGTTGTTTGACCCGAACTCGATAGCGTTATCGGGCTGGGTTAAGGTTGAATTATTTTCCTTGTCGGGTTATCGGGTCAACCCGATAAGACTCGAAAATTGCTATTTATTTCTTTTTTAAATAAAACCTTCTAAGCAATTAGTCTCGGTCGAGTAGATAGGTGGTAAATTGCATGTTTATAAACTTTATATATATTTTATAGTATAAAATTTATACTATAAAAAAAATACATTGTATTTAGCAAGATCGGGTGGATTTATCTTCAAAAATTTAGTGACTGGAAAATTTAACACTGTTCTAAAATTTGGTCATCGTGTGTAATTTATGCATGCTGTTATTTGTAGTATACATTAGCTAAACACACTATGCATGCTGTAATTTATGCATGTTATTTTAGTATACATTTGCTATACACATTTTGCATGCTGTAATTTATGCATGTTGTTGTTCGTAGTATACATTAGCTAAACACACTCTGCATGCTATAATTTATGCATGCTGTTATAACCGGACAATCCGAATCGCCCGACCCGATAAACACCCGAACCCGATTTCTTATTGGGTCTGATTGAGGGTCGCTTTTTAAAAAACTAAAAACCCGACTCAACCCGACCCGATAAACCTGACAACCCGATAACCCGACCCGATAAATACCCTAATCAAGAGGCATAATTTACATCAATCCAACTAACCTATAATAAAAACAAATCTCAGCTAGCAAACTAACCTATAGTGAAGGCATCCACCTGATTTTGTTTTTCAAGTTTGAATATGTGTTAATTAATATATATTTTATCTTAATACTACATAATTAAGTTTTCATGTAGACATTATGCAAAGGTTTCGTCTTTAAAAAAATATGTAGCATGTATGCACCTAATGGAAAAAAACAGAGTAAATCCGGATCTATACTACGTACATGTTGCTATACAAAATATTAACGATCACCAAAACCATAAAAAGACGCAAATTACCAGTTGTTCTTCATGTTCAGATACCATGAGTATATCATTCTGGCCTTGCACATCACAGGACATTGAACTCTCCCCTATGTCCAGCACCAGCATGTCATGTTGAGCAATGACAACCATTTTCCTGGTATACGATGGATAATTTTTTTAGGGTTTATAAATTATATACCTAAGAAATTTTTGAATTGTTTTTAGGGTTTATGAATTATAACTTAGGGTCATATGGGTTGAATTTAGGGTTTATAAATTATATACGTAAGAAATTTTTGAAGATTCGTACAAATCAAAACCTCTCCTTGATTTTAGTGTGTTTGGTTATCTCATTAATTATGTGATATGCAAAATACCATGAATGTCCTTGCAAATATAACCTGAATAAATAAATAGAAACTAATATACTAAATTGTGATTGGTCTAGAAGAGTTCTCTTCTGCACACATAAATGACGTTATGCACGCATATCGCTAGCCACAAAACCGTCACCACAAAACCAACCTAAATATCCTTTCATGAGCAGCAATACACATTTTACACTTTATATATGAATAACCAAACCACGTTTCAAACACAAAATCAATAACATGTTTTAACCATGAAACTAGTAAAGAACATATATGCACCAACTAATATTAGCAAGCTTTTTTGAGTCGTAAGTCTATAAAACACCAATATGAATATACCATTAGACATAAAAAAATAAATAACACAAACTCATTAACAAAACATGTTTTAAGTACAAATCAATATGCTTTGAGCATGAAGCCAGTAAAGAACATATACACACCAACCAATTTAGCATATATATTAAGATCTTAAATTCCTAAATCATCTTGTCTATCTCTAATAAATACGCCATGTACACAAATTAGCATCTATTATGAGATGATACATTGAACAATGTCAATCCAAGCAATTTATATATACTAATTACGTAATTATTTTGTCAAGACAATGTTTCAACGAGAATGAGTGAATAACACTTACACGGGCAAATGCGTGTCTCTAGCAAGAATAGCATTGTACACTCGACATCATACCTGTAATTTCAAACAACCATTGATTAGCTGACAATAAAAACTAGCCCTCAATGGATCACTAACAAATAATTTTGTGGTGCTACAAGACAACCACCACATTGCAAACGAGAACAAGTAAAAACTAACAACACAACCAAATTCCTTACGAGGAACAAAAACATGGCACTGGTTATCAAATATTTAACGACACCATTCCATTTGCAACTAAATACACACATGAATCTGAGACAATCACGTATTACCTCCAATATAATTGATAAAAAAGAACACATGATTTGAATAAGTCTATAACTTACGGATCAACAATTTTATAAACGAATGGTTTTCAAACAATTTTAGGGCGAATTTACGACCCAGCTTTTATAAATGAATGACAATGTCAATCTCATCTCCATAAGAACATGGAATGTCGCGGCTAGGGTTTTTTCAGTGAAAGAGAAAGAGGTGAAAGTTTTAAGAAAATATAAATCTAAGATAATTTATAGAAGTTGAGGCCTCACTACAACAATAGCTGCTTTCCCC
The DNA here is from genome assembly GCA_026074375.1 of Tanacetum coccineum. Classification (NCBI taxonomy): domain Eukaryota; kingdom Viridiplantae; phylum Streptophyta; class Magnoliopsida; order Asterales; family Asteraceae; genus Tanacetum; species Tanacetum coccineum. The sequence goes on along the minus strand of BQNB010111447.1, from coordinate 8,494 downwards.
GGCGACATCAGGGCACTTTTAGTTAGAGTTAATTAATTAATTAACTAGCTAACTAATTAATTAATTAATCAATAAATTAATTAATCCCAAAACTATCCCCGATGACATGTCGCTGGAGAATATAATTTATAAAGTTGACCAGGTCAAACCTGGACAAGAATCCCCGACGACATTAGGGGAATTCCCCGGCGACATGTCGCTAGCGCCGAGGTGGTTTTTTTTGGAGCAGCCTGCAATGCAAGCTATTTTCAGATTTTTTCCGAAATTTTTTTCAGAAAAAATCTACCAATAAAGAAACCTATATAACCACATAAAAAGCCACCCAAATACATTACAACTTGTACCAAAACACAAAACAATATAACGGATCAACGCATTTTATATAAATAAGCTAAACACGACAAAATCCGCATAAACATAATAAAGTCTACAAAATCGGGCTGCCTAGCCACAAAACTTGCATTATCTGCAACATACAAGTCAACTAATGTTTAGATAACATGTTCTAAATGTACAAGTCAACAAATGTTTACATACGGGTTGCCAAAATATACTTCAAGACACAAAATAGCATATACGTACCCATATATAACATGTCCTAACTCTCCTCATCCTCATCAGCGTCCTCATCCCCGCCCAGCTCATCATCCCCGCCCGGCTCATCATCCCCACCCCTGCCACTCCCGCTGCCCCCACCGACCTCATGTTGTGACTAAAGCTGCGTAAGTAGCTGGGACATCCGGTCGTCACTCCTGACTACCGTCATCAGCATATCGACCTCTTTCCTTAGCTTCTTATTATCGTCTTTTAGCTCATCAACATAGGCGTCGGTGTACGAGCCTTGATGCTCATTGATAAAGATGGCGTCCGTGCCCTGTCCGACCAAAACCCTACCAACATCGGGAATGTGCCCTCGTTACTTGCCCTTTCGAACCATGGCCATTATCTGGTCCTCTGTGTAGGGCACAACCGTCGACGTATTCTCAGCAGAATCATCTCCTCCTATGTAGTGACAGAAAAATAAGATAGTTAATATATTAGTCGGGTTACTATATTATGTCTCGACAATTATTAAAGTGTGTGTTTTGAAACAATACTTACATATTGAACTCGCGCCTCGTCCTGTGCAAATTCGCCGCCATCAGTATGTGTGTTGAAGAAGGTCTGGATGAGGGACGGGTAATCTCGAGTCTCTGAGCTCTCCATCTGTACATACACACGTATATAATATGAAACAAATTAAAAACGACAAATCACAACACACCATATATATAATGAACAATATATATGTAAAATAATTATAATGTGTATTACCTGCATATCTCGGAAGACATCAAGTGACTGGGATCCCTGTCGAGATGGTATCGTTGTAGATGAGATGTTCAACGAAGGTGTCGAGATGATATCGTTATACATGAGAAGTGTATCCCGAGGACATGTCCTTGGGAAAACGTTGGCGGGAAAACTTACCGCCAAAAACTCCCGCCAAAAACCTAGTTAACTATAACTCTCACAAAATTGGCGCCAAGAGTTCCCACTGTAGAAAACTAGAAGGGGGGGGGGGGGGTTTGAATATTTTACATGATAATTTTTGTCGTTTTAAAACGTTTGTTTAAAATTATTAGATTACGGAGTAATATGTCAAATCAATAACAATATGAATTACAACTAATATCTATTATAATGAAGTACGCAATAACAATAAGAGATAGAGAAAGAAACGATCAAATAAGACCCCAAGATTATTATAGTGGTACGAAATGAAGCACTCTTCGTTCTACTCCACTCCCCCGAGTACATCACTAACTCGAGATTTTTACTATTCAACAAGCTCCCTTTAAGGCGGAGAAAAACCGTTTACACGTCGCTTACTTTCTTTTCCCGATCACTAATCTAGATGTCGGTCCTAATCTTACTAGAACCAATCTAAGACTTCACAAAGCAAAATAAAACACTCACAAAGATATATACCTTTGGATACAAACAATCCAAATCACATCAATACACAATTTACACTATTGGATTTACACACTCAATCCAATTTAACACAACAACCACAACACAAAGTAAATGATAATTAAGATATTTGACTTTAGTAGGAATACATGAGATCATATTGATAACCAAATCGTATGTAGATAGAATACGATTGTTCTTCTCTTGCACTTATTAGAAAAGAAGAAGAAGGAATAATAAAGAATAAACACTTTAAAACAAGATCAAATTATGTTAGGGAGGGTAGAGCGGCGGCGGACAGTATGTGTTTTAGAAAGAAAGCGCGGCGCTGCGGCGGACGTGGAGTGCGATGAGCGGCAGAGCGACGTGGGAGACGGCCGAAATTACGGGGGGCGCGGAAGGGGGGGGCAGGATCAATTAACAGATTGGTTGGGAGTGAGCCTATTATTTATAGGGGGGCGAGGGGGGCAGGCGCGAATATGGGGCGTGGTTGGTGAAGGGGGAGGGGGCTGCGGCGGGCCCCGCCGGCGGTCCCTAATATATAATGGGAAAGCCAGCCTAGTAAGGGGGCCGCCCGTAGACTAATCGCTCTATTTTTTGTCTTTTTTTAGGGGAAGAGTTATCTGTTTTAAGAACCTCCCGTTTTGAGGGGAAAATCTAGATTACCAATTCATTAATTTAATGAAACATTTCATTATAAATAATTTAATTTTTGTGTTTATATTTTAGTACAACATACTTTTAGGCTTTTGTAAAAATATATAGGTTTAAGGACAAAAATATTTTCTTGATCACTATTTCATGTTTAATATTTTTTAACCATACCTTAAGTGATTAATCTTAAGAAATAGAATTTTACGATTAGTAAATTATAAAACGTTTTAATTTTATCGAAACTTATTTTCAACAATTTGTTGATTATCAAAACAACGAGAGGTCAAAAAATTTAAACAACGATTTTAGACATTATGATGTATTAACAATCACCCCCTATATTTTGATGATGACAAAACATAAAATCAAAATGCATATAATAAAATTGGAAGTTTAATAAATTATTAATAGAGTTAAATTCTCAAATCATCCCCCTTTTTTGTCGAATCCAAATAAGTTTGATCGTACATTTGTATAGAGAGAAAGAAATCGGACGATTAAAAAGACATCCCCAAACCTATAGGTATCCACCCTCGTGTCGGGCATGTAAGGGATCGATCTTACGATAGTTTGTTTGCTACATAACAAGGTTAGAAATACAAGTGCAAACCAACATAGCATGACAAATATCTTTCAAGTTAACACATTGTATGTAAATTAACAAAAGAAGAGTTTCATTAGCACAAGTTAGAACAAGAAACTCCCCATTTACATTACACAACTAACTAATACCATATTCATGCAAAATACAACTAGGCTGGATACAAGAGCGAGCATTATGTATTATCACACACACAATGCCTTAAATGATCATGATGCCTGAGGGGGGGGGGGGGGGGGGGGGGGAGGGGGGGGGGGGGGGGGGGATGAGAATGACTTTTTAA
>BQNB010111445.1:0-19833 GCA_026074375.1 Tanacetum coccineum | reverse complement strand
GGGGGGGGGGGAGGGTGCTTGCACCTTTTGCACTTATTTGTTACAAAAACCAAAAATGTTTTTTCAAAAATTTCACACCCAATAATTTTTTTTAAAAATAAAAAAAAATATCAAAATTTAAATATATATATATATATTAAATAAAAATTTTCTTGTCTTGTCACGTAGGACCTTGTTTATAAAATTTCTTTTCATAGATTTGCTTGAGGGCAAACAAAGTTTTAAGTGTGGGGGGATTTGATAACGCTCAAATTATACATATTTCTATATGCGTTATCTGTGATTTTATGTATATAAATTTGTTAATAATAAGAACTTTCGACACTTAATCAAGTATATTTGCTATTGTAGGTTCTATGTACGTGTCGTGGAAGAAAACAGAAGAATACACGAAGATTTGAAGCTTAAACGAAGAAATAACTCAAGCTGAATGCTTCCCGACACCTGTTCACTGTTTTGGTCATAACTCAGTCATACGAACTCCGTTTGATGCGATTCTAGTGGCCACGTGAAGAGAATCCAATTATCTACAACTTTAAAAAAGGCCAAGTACTGTAAATTCCCCAAGTACGCCGCGCTTTCAAATAAGAGTGGCGCACTTTTCTGTCAGATTATGAATGCTCTTAAATGAGCTTGGCATTCATTGAAACCTTTCAAATCTTCATTCTAGATCCTCCTATGACCAAATTTGGGCACCCTTAGAGCTTATAAATACAGCCTCTAATCCCTCATATCTGACACCAATACATCCCATTACACACACATACATTGAAATCAAAGAGGAGGAGTGGTGAGGATCTTAGGATCCAATGATCCAAACACCCCTCTAAACCGCCATGCTACCACCACTCTCTACCATAAACCACCACTAAAAAAATATTTCTAGAAGTTCTACACCATATCTAGATCATATACCATCCATTTCCATAACCTTAACACTTATCACCTTGATTCTTGGAGGATTCACACCAAATTCTTTTAAGATCATCACCATAAACCATGTACCAAACACTCCATTTGGTGATATATTATGGATTTCCAAAAGTTACTTGGTATATTTTGGGTTATCTTAGTAGCATTTGGTTGTTGGTTGATCATGGAATTGTTAGTTTTGGGTTGATGGTTGTTGTAGTCGAAATATTGGTATTGTTACTTTGCTTCTTATATATGAAACATGAATAATATTTGGATGATTTTTCTATGATTTATGAATATACATGTTTATGAATTCGATGTTATCTTGCTTGGATCATTGTTTATCTCTTGATATATCTTGCAATTGAAATAGGCCAAAAAGATTAATTGCCTTGATATATTTTGAATCATGTTGGCCATATGAATCAATATCATGCTTATGAGAATGGTATGGTAAATTGATAAACAATCTAAGTAGAATGATGTTTAAGACACTTCCTTATGTTGACCGACTGGGTTGGGAGGAATTCATATATATGCATATTTGATATAAACCATTCTTAATGCACTAGTGATGAAGTAGTATATAGGTCGAAAGGATTCTATGTTATCATTGGTAGATATGCTTGTTATTATGATTACCCATCATATATGACTTGTATGCTTTGTTTATATAAAGCTTTGGTCCATCTCTATCTATTATGTTATGTGGATCATGTCTTGTTTCTTGCCTGCTTAATACACACGTTTAGCTATTTGACCCGTGATAATCATTTAGCTTTGTTACTTGATAAACAATCTGTGAATTGCTACAAATCCCGTGAAACGACCTGGACTTACCTAATACTATATTACACTAGAATAGGGTATACTTGCCCGAATGTTGTTTTTTAGTCAAAATCGGTAATTCTAGTTATTATAAATTTAAAGCTTGTAAAAATACACATCAAGTTTTTGACGTCGTTGCCGGGGATTTGTTTAGTTTTTGCAGATTGTTTGCTAGTCTTGTGCATGTTTCGTGTGTTTAAATCTCTTTAAAATCTCAAAATATGTCTGCTGTTACAGAAAGTACGGCGCACAATTAACCTTGTGCGCCGCACTTCCCCTGTTCCCGTTTCTTATTTTGCAAGCTTATACCCGAAGTACACCGGTTTCACACCAAAATCGTCGTATTGTTTTACAAATCCAACTTTATAAACTCGTCGTACCGTTTTCTGGCAAACGGAACCCAAAAATCACTTTTCTCCAGGAAGTACGTCACACATACAATTCGTGTGATGGTTTTCCAGAAAACCCAGGAAGTACGCCGTACTTTACCCAAGTACGCCGCACTTTCTTCAAATTTTCACATACATAATCTGATTTAAAACCAAAACTCAAATAAAACCCCAAATTGCTAGTCTCAAGTATGTGATCATTTGAAATTCTATTTTATCTGATTATACGCCTTGTAATTCTGTTAATATTTAGTTTATCAGTCGAGAAAAAAAAACCAAAAAGATTTTTTATTTCTAAATTGTTTTTGCTTATTTTGTTTTCTGACATGTTCCTGTTTATATAATAAAACATGTGTTTTGTTGGTTTATTAGTTTGTTTATATTTTCTTGCATTGAATATGTGAAAAATAAAATAAAGAGTAAAATTTTGAAAAATATTGCAGAAAGTACGCCGCACAACAACATTGTGCGCCGCACTTTGCTCCTGCATAACAAAAAAAATCAGTTTTGTATAAAAATAATAATCAAATAAAATTTCTTTTGATTTAATCAACTGTGAGTAAATGTAATGTGTTTTTATGCTTGCTTGTTTGTGTGTGTTTGCTTGCGTGCTTATTAAAAATAGCATAAAAATGTTAAAAACCATAAAAATCTAAAAAGAGTTTCATTTTTTTAATGTTCTTATAAAAACTCTAAAAATCTAAAAAAAATCTTGTTTCTTTTTAATCTGTTTGTTTGCGATTGTATCTGTTTATATATGTGTTCTTAACTAATAAAGTGTAAAAGAACAAAAAAATTTAAAAATGTATATATATTTTTAGTCATAATAAAACCGCCGCACATACGTTGTTGTGCGACGCACTTCTGTACAATTTTTCCCGCGAGCCAAGTTTAAATTTTTGAAAAAAAAAATTAATTTAAAAATAATGCGATGTACGCCGCACTTTCTATGAAGTGTGACGAACTTCTCGTCAAAAAAAATATATCTAAAAAAGTAACAAAAAATATAAATAAAAAAATATATAATTTTTTTTATTTACCTTATATAATTAATGTGTGCTAAAAATATTTAAAAAAACATAAAATCCAAAAATATTTGTTTTGTGATTATGTTGTTAAAGGTTTTAAACCTTATGTGTTTGCCTTAAATCTAAAAATCCAAAAAGATTTTATTTTCGCCTATGTTTTTTCTTTCGTATGTGTTATGAATGTTTGAATACTACTAGTAATTATATTTTCCTTTCTATTCTATTCTTCCTTTCGTAATTTTTATGCGTGCTTGTTTTACTAAATAAATAAAAAGTTTTAAACGAAAAGAATAAAAAATATATATAATAAAATTGTTTTGAACTTTGTGGGTGTGTTCGCTGGAAACCCTCACGAGACTATAACTCGTCCACTCAGGCCACCGAGGGGTTTAAAGGCTTGTTGCATACGCGAAATGCAATCGTGAGTCCTACGAAAGTGCGCTTTTGTATTTTACAGTTTTTGTAGTTTAGTTTATTTTGCATATTAAATAAATAAGTGGAGCTTGGATTTGTGGTACTGTTATCACTTGGGGGCCGATATATTTGGATTATTATATTACATGTGGTAGAATACACATGACGGCATTCTGTTTTGTGCTGTATCTTTCAGAATTTAGCCAAGCACTTATGAGCCACAGGAAGTCTCATTTCTTTTGTATTTATTTTTCCCGTTTGTCCCACTTTTAAGTTATTTTCTAATTACGCATAATGCTCAATTTAAGTGTGGGGGGGAAATGAATTGAAAAATCAGACTCATTATTAATTTGTAACTTTTGTTCGCCCTCGGTAATCTAAAAATCTATTCTTGTTTTTAAATTTTTTGCCACTTTGGTTAGTATATTAGAATAAAAACATAGTAAATAATAAAATTTTGAAATCAGAGATGTGTCCCGATTGATAAAGCAGATCCGACTCGGGATTGATAACATTACTTGCGCATTTATAACAATTCCAGTAAATATGTAAAGATTTTGAGCTTGTATATAGCATACGTATTTTATGCTTGATTCCTTTGATTATGAGTGTGCCGGTGATTTATTGATTCTAGAACTTGTGCTTGATAATCATTACGAGACCGCAGTGAGATCACGTTCGCATGATATAGGTATTTTTATGTGATAAAGAGGCAACTTAGGATTTAACCCAAATAGCCATTCCATTTAATTATTTATTCTTTTTAGCTGGTTACACTGATCAGCTAACCTCCCAAATAAAACCCTTATGTTAGCACTCATCTTTAGTGTTAGATACCCTTAGTTGAACTCGCTGAGCCATTCTATTCATTTTTCTCATCCATAAAAAATAGAGAAAAAAGTACAAAAATGTATAACCTTTAGCCTAGCCTTACCCCTTGTCGAAAGTTCCTATGGTTGGTTGCTAGTTGGTTGGTATGATTAGTTGATTTTTGCTCATAGTTTGTTCGCACTTTGTTGTGAGTGATATGCCATTTTGAAGAAGATGAAGATGCGCAGCTTCGTGTTTCGTATTTTTTATGGTGTATACTTATATTAAGTGTGGGGAAATTGTTAGTTGTGCGAAAGTGGAGTAAAAAAGATGAAGAAAAAAATGAAAAAAAAGAAAAAAAAATGATGAATAAGAGTTGGATTATTGTTGGCACTTGCGACATATTGATATATTATATTTGTGCCATGTTGATTATGATCGAGTGAGGTTGAGTTGTTCGATACCTCACGGGTTTGTGGATTGTCGTAACTAGCAACATGGGTTTCTTGGACTTATCGACATGTATATTATAAAACCAATTCTAGTATATATTTCCCATGCCTTATCCATACCTCGTATAAACCCGAAGCCTATACATTACAACCCAAATAAAAGTCCTCTTTTGATAATTATACTTGGTGCTTACGCCTTGTAAGTACAGTTTTGTTTCTTGTACAAGCCTATGATATAAAATGAATCATGTCTGAGCAATTGAGTGTGATTTCTCTTTTACCATTTATTACATCACATATGAGTGTTTGAGTGAATTATACTTTTTCTTATTCGTGAGGAGCTTACTCATGTTATTAAACCTTGAAGATCATTGGGTATTGTCAAACATCTCTGTTTTCACACAACAAAAATCCAAATATATTTTTCATAATACTATGTTTGTTTTGTAAAGCTTATTATTTTCCTTATTTTTCTTGAGGGCAAGCAAAACCTTAAGTGTGGGGGTGCTTGCGCTTTTTGTGATTATTTATAACAAAACCAAAAATATTTCTGATTTTTCACACCTTATAAAAATTTAAAAAAAAATAAAAAGCAAAAAAATATCAAAATTTAAAATTTTGCCTTATCTTGTCACTTAGGACCTTGTTTATAAAATTTCTTTTCTTAGATTTGCTTGAGGGCAAGCAAAGTTTTAAGTGTAGGGGGATTTGATAACGCTCAAATTATACATATTTCTATATGCATTATCTGTGATTTTGTGTATATAAATTGGTTAATAATAAGAAATTTTGATACTTAATCAAGTATATTTTCTATTGTAGGTTCTGTGTACGTGTCATGGAAGAAAACAGAAGAATACACGAAGATTTGAAGCTTAAACGAAGAAATAACTCAAGCTGAATGCTTCCCGACACTTGTGCACTGTTTTGGTCATAACTCGGTCATACGAACTCCGTTTGACGCGATTATGGTGGCCACGTGAAGAGAATTCAATTATATACAACTTTGAAAAAGGCCAAGTGCTATAAATTCCCCAAGTATGCCGCACTTTCAAATAAGTGCGGCGCACTTTTCTGCCAGATTATGAATGCTCTTAAATGAGTTTGGCATTCATTGCAACCTTTCAAATCTCTGTTCTAGATCCTTCTATGACCAACTTTGGGCACTCCTAGAGCCTATAAATACAACCTCTAATCCCTCATATTTCATACCAATACATCCCATTACACACACACACATAGAAATCAAAGAGGATAAGTGGTAAGGATCTTAGGATCCAATGATTCAAACACCCCTCTAAACCGCCATGCTACCACCACTCTCCACCATAAACCACCACTAAAACACATATTTCCAGAAGTTCTACACCATATCTAGATCATATACCATCCATTTCTATAAGCTTAACACTTATCACCTTGATTCTTGGAGGATTCACACCAAATTCTTTTAAGATCATCACCATAAACCTTGTTACCAAACACTTCATTTGGTGATATATTGTGGATTTCCAGAAGTTACTTGGTATATTTTGGGTTATCTTAGTAGCATTTAGTTGTTGGTTGATCATGGAATTATTAGTTTTGGGTTGATGGTTATTGTAGTTGAAATATTGGTATTGTTACTTTGCTTCTTATGTGTAAAACATGAATAATATTTAGATGATTTTGCTATCATTTGTGAATATACATGTTTATGAATTCGATGTTATCTTGCTTGGATAATTGTTTATCTCTTGATATATTTTGCAATTGAAATAGGTCGAAAAGATTAATTGCCTTGATATATTTTGAATCATGTTGGCCATATGAATCAATATCATGCTTGTGAGAATGGTGTGGTAAATTGATAAACACCCTAAGTAGAATAATGTTTAAGACTCTTCCTTATGTTGACCGACCGGGTTGGGAGGAATTCATATATATGCATATTTGATATAAATCATTCTTAATGCACTAGTGATGATGTAGTATATAGGCCGAAAGGATTCTATGTTATCATTGGTAGATATGCTTGTTTTTATGATTACCCATCATATATGACTTGTATGCTTTGTTTATATAGAGTTTTTCTCTATCTCTATCTGTTATGTTATGTGGATTATGTCTTGTTTCTTTCCTGCTTAATACACACGTTTAGCTATTTGACCCGTGACAATTATTTAGCTTTGTTACTTGATAAACAATCTGTGAATTGCTACAAATCCCGTGGAACGACCTGGACTTACCTAATACTATATTACACTCTAATAGGGTATTCTTGCCCGAATGTTGTGTTTTTAGTCAAAATCGGTATTTCTAGTTATTATAAATTTAAAGCTTGTAAAAACACACATCAAATATACTATATTTTAAAGCTTGGATCGATCTATGAATTCTGACGAATATCTAGAAGGGCAATCCATTCAAAGACCACCACTTTTTGAAAGTGACAGTTTTATTTACTGGAAAAACTTATTCGAGACATATGTTAAATCAAAAGATCTTGATCTTTTGCATATTATTACTGACGGTGATTTTCAATCTATTCAAAAAATTCTGAAAACCAAACTAGATGAGGTTATCGCTTTTGTAAAACAAAGTGACGATCTTAAAAAGAAGCTTACGAAAAATAATGAAGCTAAAATGGTTATTTACAATGATTTGCCAAGAAAGGAATATGAAAGAATTTTTATATGTAATACGGCAAAAGAGATTTGGAAAACTTTGTTAATCACCCATCAAGGTAATAACCAAGTCAAAGATAACAAGATCGATCTCTTGATATTTTGGATATCAATTGATTCAAATATCTTAAAAATGTGGGAGATAAATGTTTTGATTATTCACAAGCCGTATTGGGAACATTTTAATGCTCCCCCTCAAATTATGAGGGTATTATATGGTGTTTGAGTGCTTTAATTTGAAAGATTTTGAATTTACTAAGAAATTCTTGAAAATTCTCACTCAGACACTATATTAGCCTAATCATAGTCTACACTATTTATATACATATTTAAAAGGTTGTTATATACGTGAGAATGACCTTAAATGGAGGCGAACAAAATATGACAAAGTCATATTGTCCGTTCAAGCAGTCTGAAGTCTTCTCTATATTCTCTCCCACTAACAAATTTCTCTAAATTCCTCATCAACCTCCTTTCAAAGAGCGGCTTATCTATCGCCTTGTTCATGATGCGAGACCTTTTCTTGTCTAGGTTACTCCATCTTCTTGGTGGCAGATAGTCCATGTTCAGGTTTGAAGCAATATCTTGAAGCATAGATCTGACAGATGTAAGCGTCCCGTCACAAAATTTGTAGAGTTCATCCGAGCGCATCAACCTGTTTCTCTTGAGCTTGTCTAGATAGATGATTCACTGATGGTTTTTGTATGCAGTGTATGGACTCATTTTAGTGATGTCGAATCTGAATGTCTCAGGCCTGTTGATGTTAAGCTTCTTTTGGTAGCTTTTGACTCCCAGTTAAAGGTCTTCAACCCGCCTAAGAATGACAAATCGTCTGGTGAACATCCTCAAAGCCACATTCAAATCAAAGATGAAATCCTTTCTAGATTCGAGAGTTTCTTTTGAACTAAGAGAAGCAACATGTCTTCAATATCTTACAGATTGAGTCTAGGGAAGTCGCCTTCCATGAACTTGTAGAGCTTCTGATCGTCTCTTTGAACTTCAATCTCTTCTAGATGACCATAATCATAACACTTCATAACTTTAACCTTGGTCGCTGTAATGATTCGCCTTTTGAAGAACACATCATGTGAGTAATACTTGTTGCTGGCATATCTATAGAATCTTTGACGCTTAGGACCCTAGTGAAAGATACCTCACATAGCGTATCTGTCAAATGCAACTTTCACTAGACTCCATAACGTAGGAACCATGACTTCAATGCCTTGAATATTTTCATACCTAGCAGCCTTTATTTTTGTGATAGAATTTGTATATTTCTTGCTTAAACTTCCACCTTTCAGGTACTCGAGGTCGTTGTTGATAAAGTGTTAATAGGCACTACTTGACGACCTCAAACTTCAACTAACGGCAGAGGCTCGCTGAGGTCAAATGAATATTCATGTCCTTCGGGATTATTCTAGTCAAGTTGATCATTTATTGCTTTAAAGTATTCTTTAAAGTGATAATCAAGTTCTGCAAAGCTTTTGCAAGTACCTTTAAGAAGATTGAAAGCAGGTCCTACTAGAATCTCTTGTGTCAGATTGTCAATCTTGAGATTGTGCATGACGTATGCTGAGAAATCAATAAAAGTGATTGACAGCTCATCAAAAGAACTAGGAGGTTATTTTTCTTGAGAAATTATGCTAATCCATACCTGTGGTGGTCTAGAGTCAACAGTTATTCTAGTGTTCCATTCAGAATCATGGGTTGGAGGCCTTTCAAGTTTCTTGAACCAGTCAGTCCTTGAAGTAGCCTCGACATTTGCTTGATCATCACTGTTTCCCAAATTATCTCCTTGATTATGTAGAATTTTAGTGTCTGCAGCCTCAATTACTATATCCTCTGCTTGCGTAGACGTACCAGATGATTTTGGCTGAGACTTTGTGCCTTTGGATGAACTAGATGACCTTGATTCTTTTGACTTTAAACCTTTAGATGGTTCAGCATTCTTGCTAGTCTTCCTTTTCTTCAACCCTTGGTTTGATCCAGCTGGAGGGTCTACGTCTTTATCTTCGTCTTTACGGTCTCTCTTTATGGAATAAACTTTTCCATATGATGAGAAGAGATCTTTGTCAAGATTGTTAGAATTGATCAGTCCAGTATAGAGTTATTTATGTTCTGGAGCAGTCTGATATGATTTGCTTTCATCCATCTTATCAAGAAGAATCTTCTTCAATTCAAACTCTGTAAGTGACGCTACAGCCTCATATGTAGACTTAGGTTAAAAGGATGATTGAGCTAAGAAAATGTTCTCAAGAGATTCAGTGACAGTGCTTTGGATCATTGGAGTGGCGAAATTAGATACTTCCTTCTGTAGAATTTGTGGGAGTTGACTCGTGACTTCATTCTTGATTATATCTTTCACTGAATTCTCTACAAGATTAATGTATGTCCGCCTCTTAGCTTGAGCTTTCTTCTCAAATTCTACAGTGTATGACTGGAGAGCCGTTTGAGCAGCATATCTAACTCTTGTGCTAAGAAGATCATCCACTATAGCAGGAATTTATGATTTGATTGATTCGAGGAGTTGTATAGAGAAGTCAACTTGTTTGAATTGAGACAGCTCCTTTTCCAAAGTAGAAACTCTTTGATCAAAACCAAACAGGGAAGAAAAATTAGGAAGTTCAGGAATTGAGGTTGTAGTTGATTCGGTTGTTGGTGTAGGAGTTGGTGTCGACTGTAATGGAAGAGAAGAGATCATTAGAGTTGATGGAGGAACGGTTGTTGCAGCAGCAAGCATATTCCTGAAAGGTATAGTGGGTAATAAGATTTGGAGGTTAGATGAGGTTACTTCAAAGGTAGTGCTTTACAGGAATATGAGTTTCAATGAAAGTGGGAAATACAAGAAAAACTTTCATTGGTTCTGGTGTAGGTACGGGTTCAGTGCAGGTGTTGCAAGGAGTTGAGTTTGAGATGGAACCGCAGGAGGATCATACATTTGAGGTGGAACCTCATGGGAATGTCGATCATATAGTTGGTTCACATAAAGTACAAACTCAGAATTTGATATATTATCATCCAACACGTGATAGGGAGCAACACTCATCATGGGAACTATTCAATTATAGAGAAGACAGTAATGAGGCTGCTTTTGCAGTTGTTGCAGTGAAGAAGATATATGCACATGAGTCATTGACTTTCAATAATACAGTTGCTTGTGAGGTGATTTCCAAGTGGAAGGATGGATTGAAAGATAATATGGATGCTCGGTCATATGTGTATGTGCTCAGCAATGGTTGCAGGAAATGCAGTGACAACAGTGATGGCTATTACTGGGAGTATACACCAGGTATGTTCATACATCTATTTCTCGATATAGATGGTATGGTTTTTTCTTGCAGATGCAAGGCTGAGATCTGGGCTACCAATAGTTTGCTAGATAAAGCAAAAGGAAATGTACATGGTATAGAGATCATCAGGGATTAGAGTGGTAATACTCTAAGGGTGTCAGAGTCCAAGTTTTACAACGGGAAGTTGGTACAGACTTTGTTGGAGGGACACTCCATACTGTCGTGGATTTACAGACAGACGTACAGGTTTTTGTGGATTTTGACTACGCCATGGGTAGATCAATCACAAGGTACGGGTTGATGATACAAGGATGTGCAGGAAGCTGAGAAGCTATGATGTTGCACATGATGGCTTTGTCGCCAATTGAAGCGGGGTATATGACACTTACGGAGGCTGCAAAGGAGGCTATTTGGCTAAAGGGACTCGCAATAGAGTCAGGATTCGAGCTAAAGATGGTAGCGGGTATTGCTACAAGTGCCTTGTCAAAGGCTATCCCTGGTCCGAGGTTCCAGCATAGGTTGAAGTTGTTGTGTATCGAAGATTTCTAATATGATACTAAGGTGGAGATTGTTATATATATATATATATATTACATATTAGATTGTTTAGGTGGGGGGGGGGGTATATATATATATTAGTATACATATTAGATTGTTTAGGGGGTCAAGTGAATGTTTAGCCCAAGTTTAGCCTAATTAGGGATGTATATGTCGGTTCCAACTCTATATATACCATACAGGGTAGGCCATAGAAGAGTCGACTGTGGTTTTTCCTCCATTGTAGCAGCAGCCGGTTTCAACTAGAAGAGTTGGTTTTCTTCCCCCATTATCTCTACAATAAAGAGGTGAGGGAGGAGGGGTCGTTATGCCGTTTATTCTTTTCATTGTTCTCAATATATATGAATCGTTTGGGAGCATATTGTGTGCCGTGTGTAGTCTTTACCTTTCCAGTTAAGATACCATTTACTTTATGTCGAGTTAAGGTTCTTGTAGGGTGTTAACATCATCAAAGATTCTAGTTCCGCAACTAGATCTTCCTGATTGTTGGTCGTTTAAATTCAACACTATTAAACGGAAACAATCCTCACGAAGCGAGATTAAAGACATTTCCGACAAACGATAAACACAAAACCAGTCCGTACTCATGCGTGATGCTACATACGCCATTTCTTTTACAATAGGCAAAAGAGTTATACTATGTTTTCATAACCACACCAGAGCGTTCATTTCGACCGATTTAAGCGAACGTGTTAGAAAAATATAAAATAAAACCTACGCTAAATAATTCAAAAAACACGTCCGTCTCAATGCACGAACCGCAATTCCACTTGTTTAAATGCCTAATGAAGTCGGGAAATTACATATTTTTACGTAGTGATTTAAGTTATACTTTAGTTTGATTTGACTTGCCTAATATTTCACATGAATAAACTTGGTATCTCAACTAAGATTGCTTGTGTGGTTGTATCCAACTATCCATATTGTGAAATTTAACCTAATCCGATGTAGTGTTAGGTTCCCTTAAAGAGTTGTATCGACGTAAATTAGATTAGGAAGATACCGTATGTGGAGCAGATTTCAAATCTACCTTCAAACGTACAGAAGTTTCGAGGAAAAAACATGTGACCATTGTTTTATATATATATATATATATATATATATATATATGAGGAAGGTTAAAATAAAAAGACAAATATTCGTGAGAATGATAAAACCAAAATATGAAAATATTTATATATTTATATTATATTTCATATATATTGAGTTTACATAAAGCGTTGGACATATGAATAAAGTTAAGAAACTATCCTTACATATAATATTCTTCATTTTTAATTTTTTTTTATCGGAGTTGAATCTAAATGGCTCGCCACGCCTCACGCCTTAGCGTGCCTTATCGCGCATTTTTACGCCTCATCTTACGCCATGCCTAGAGTCGACGGCTTGGTCCATTTTGTAATGTGGAGGCCATGCCACGCCTAGAAGTTCCTTCAGCGTCAGCTCTTCAGGTCCTTTGAAGATTGGGAAGTATCTTCACTTCAGTTTATGCAGCAGTACATAACTGAAGAAGGGTCTTTGGAAAAGAGTTCAGTTTAGCTTGGTGAAATTTAGCTTCCGAGCGTAGTTTATCTCCTTAACAGAAGGTTTTGAAAACGTGTTGTTTCATTTCTAGAAGGTTTACAAGGCGGGAAAAAGATTGCTTTATGTCAAAAGAATAAAGCAATCTCCTTGGGAAAGTAACTTATAATCTTGGTATAGAAGTACAACAACTTCTCCTAAAGGATTGTACCTAGTACTAGAAAGCAAACGTGCATTAAATGGTAGTTCAACCACTCATTTAATGCTTGCCACGTAGTCTAGGTTAACTTGTAAACCCTAATTCTTTGCCTATAAAAGGAAAGGATTCCCCAGAGGTAAAGTGTACATTCTTACCAATTAATGTGATACACATTGAAGAGTTCATTTATCTCTGAAACAACTGATAGAAACTAATGAAGCATAAAGCTTCAGTTCTAGTCGAATAGTTGTTTTCTATATCTATCTTTACTTTTGTTGAGAATAAGTTCGAAGGAAGATATCACCCCAATGTCATTCTTACACTCTTGCTATTTCGCAAAGAAGCACGGTGTAGTCATAAATTATTTATTTGATTTCTAATAAGAAACCTTATACGTTGAAAAGTATTCTGTGTGGTTTTAAACTTGTTCTTTATATTCTTCATACATTTGTTGTTTATAACTCACTTCGTTGCATTGGGAATTTGATTAGTTTAACTGATAAACATTTTTTTAGATTAATAAGAGGGACCATCATCACAAAATATATTTGCTCCTCAAAATGTTTTGTAATAGTTACAATGGGACTTTGACTTGGCTACTGATTACTTTTAGAATGACAACCTCTAGCCCGTGTCACACAAATCGATATCTATTAATATTATTTCTAAGATGTTATTTAATTAATATTTGTTCTAATTCTTCCACTATATAATCAGTCTCTTTAGTTCAATTGTTAAATAGAATTTTTTTTTTGACATAATTTGTGTGCATGTTAGATGTTGTTTGTTCTTTGGCCTTATTTTCCCGTTCACAAGATATTAAGGAGCCAAAAAAGTTAAGACAAGAGTACATATTAGACTTGTGGATATAGAGAACGATGGTTTGACAAAACCCGGCTTTGCGGCGGGGTGTTTGTGTACTTGTAGCGTTTTACAATTTTTGATACTTTCTTGTGGACCCATAAAATAACAGGACTTGATATGTTATATACGTGAATAATAGCTAATACGTGCTTAGTCAATCTTTGAATACCAAATAAAAATTATGTTAAAGTCTTTCATAAAAAAATAAAAAATCGGCCCAAGCGCAAGTCTAATCCATGAGCCTAAGGCCAAGCGACCCGCGAGCCTGCAAAGCCCAAGCTCTTAGCCCATTTGCTAGCCTATATGTAAGCCCAAATGCCTGCTAAATGTAATGTATATATAATAGATTTAGACATTAGTAGCAACTACCAATGTTGGGGTTTGATTTATTCTTCATTTGAAGATGGATTTGGGTGGTTGAAATGGTGGTGGGGTTAAAGATGAGGGTTCTGGTTGTGGGGTTTGTGGTAGTGAAATGGATATGTTTATTTTTAAAGAAACAAGAGAAACCAAAATGCCCTTTTGGTCTTAGCAAATTTTTAAACCCTCGTTCCAAAAAAGGACAAAGAGTGAGAGTTATGAGACCTATGAGGGACTAAAACACCAGCTAGCATACTGTAAAAGTGAC
Organism: Tanacetum coccineum; assembly: GCA_026074375.1. Classification (NCBI taxonomy): domain Eukaryota; kingdom Viridiplantae; phylum Streptophyta; class Magnoliopsida; order Asterales; family Asteraceae; genus Tanacetum; species Tanacetum coccineum. Next base: position 5,271 of record BQNB010111445.1, on the reverse strand, counting down.
TAAACCAACAAATATGGAATTCTTCAGGGACCAACGGTGTACTTTAGTCTATAATGTATTAAGGATTCATTATCATACTCTTTTTCCCCCAAATTACACGTCAACCCGTTAAATTGCACATAGTTCAATGACTAACCATCTTAAGAGGGGGAGGTACGCTGCGCCATGGCTTGACGACATGGCCTCCAGCCGAGCAAATCTTTGCGCCAACGATACCGTGGCTTTGGCTGTTCATCAGTTCTCGTGACCGTGGTGACCATACCAAACAACCGTAGTATACTATTATATATATTTTTCAATTTTCTCCTGGGACGTTATAAACGGGTAGGGACTCTCGTTTTTTGACCCTTTTTGCATTAAATCACCTAATTTTTTAAATATTTACCCTTTAAAAATCCTATTAATACCTTCTTATTCTACCATATTTTTACAACTAATCCAACTATTAATTTAACACATTATTTTCGCACCTTCTTTTATTTTTTTATCACCAAAATGAAATCCCAACAAACCACACAACACAATGATTACCCGTATATGCTCAAGACCGATGAAACCAAATTTCGAGCTCGTCTTCTTCGGCTAATCCCAACACGACCTCCTCCTCTCAATTGCCGTACACCCAAATGGCTTACTATTCTAACTACAACTCATATGCTAATTCCGATCAATAAGTTGCATTTCAACAATGGCAAATGCAACAGCAAAGCAATATACCCAAATTTCTTCAACAACAACACAAACAAACCTGTTCTCTTCCCAACAGAAATCTGACCTAATAATCCTCACCACACCACAAGAAGAAGAAGAGAGAAGAGAGAAGAGACGGCCCTGGACCTCGACTCGGCCCAAACACGGGGAAAACAGATTATCAAGAAAAATCGTTAAGAAAAACGTTTTTGAACGCTAACGCAAGCCTGAAAGAAGTTGAAAGATCAAAAAACTTTGGAGCCAGACGAGGAGTTGCTTTTGGCGGAATGTTTCATACAAATATTCGAGGATCCAAAAGTCGGTTTGGATTAAAAAATGATAGATTTTGGTAAAAAAATTCTCGACGTATACAATGAAGAAGCCTAAAAAAAACCACCCGATTCATACCAAGAACATGTTGATGGGAAATTGGACTCCAATGAATCGAGAGATCACTAAGTTTATTTTGTTCGTGCTCGAAACGAGGGTTTGAGTGGAGAGAACGATGATGATTGGATGACGAGGGTTGAAATCTTGTATAAAACACACACGGGTTTGGATTTTAAGCATAAGAGCGCTTGGTTATTTTTAAAAGACACGCACAAGTGGAAAAATCCTGATTCGAGAAATGCAAGACGAAACTGTCATCGGGTTACCAAAGACGAACCTGAGCTTTTTGGACCTGACGAGTTGTTGCGTCCACCCGACAAAGAAAGAATTGCTAAAAGTCAACGATCTTCAAACTCGACCGCTTCTTCTGGTTCAAACCCGACAATGTTTCAAGAAATGATGCAACAAGAATACGAGTTAGACTGGAATGAAAAAATGGAGCGTATCAACCGCGAGACAAACGCGAGAGTTGTGTTATATGATTCTCAAAAGGTAGCCGAGGACTTGAAAGTCCTACAAATGTCGACCGACTGATCGGTTGACCTGGGCTTCATCAACGGCGCAACAAAATCACGATTCGGGCTTTATATGCACCACAAAACTAGTTTACTTTATGTCTTTTTATGTTTACGCTTTTTTTTACTATTTTTTTATTTTTTATGTAATGTCTTTTATTTATTTATTAATGTAATGTGTTTAATTTTAATAAAGTTTATTTAAGTTTAATTATGTATTTTTTCTTTTATATAAATGAAAAAAATCTCCTACGGCACCACATCTTGTGGTGCCAAGGAGAGAGCCACAAAATGTTGTGCCACAAGAATATATTGGAGTAATTGGGATTTTTGCTGACGTGATCGGCATTTTTTTAGACCGTAGGCTGATGCCATGAGCCAAGGGTTACCCGGCACTATAAGACAACCAAATATCAACTTCCTCTATTAAGATTAACTTTCATTTGTGTTAAAATATATAATGCACAAATTAAATGCTATATCTTACACGATATTCATAAAAGAACTTTCGAACAATGATGTGGTAAAACTATTTGCCTAATTAAAGCAATTATAAAAAAACAAAAATTCATTTGATTGGACAAATATACAATGCTATATCTACAAGATATTCATTATGCGATTTTTTTAAAATCTTTTGTGGAAAAATCATTTACGCATGCCAAAATTTTAAAAGTCGACACATTGAAAAGTGTGTCACTAAACACGACACTTGGAGAGTGTATTACAAAAAACGACACAACGCACACTAAGAGGGCACAATATGGTTGGTTGTTAGCTTCAAGCCATGACACTAGCCCAGGCTATGGCGCTAGACACCATATCGGGTCTTGACTGGTAGGGTACTCGCGAGTATGTTTTCAATTTTTGTTTTAGTTTGTTTTTTTGTGTATGTACTTGTGTATTTTGTGGGCGGGGGATATGTGGCGTCCATGGTACAACTTTGGAGTTTTTGTAATTGAGGATGGTATGAAAAGGTATTGTAAATTTTAAGACGTGTTGAATGGTACTTCATCCGTCTAAATTATTGTCTCCCGGACCAGTTTTGGTTTCGCGTCCGATCCGATCGATTCGTGTCGGTTTTAGGTTCTATATGAAAACCTAAACAAATAAGAAAGTCCGACCTATAATGGATCTAAACATAATCGAAATTTCGAATATCAGATTGACAATCTTTTATCCGAATTTGGATATTATGAATTGAAAAAATTGGGTAAAATACATAGGCGTCATAAAAATCGTCAAGGCAAAATTTCGCATATCCAAAAATTGTGATATAAGAGTTATTGGGACAAATCCCTTATATTAACAACGAAAAATTATTGTCGAAAGTACTCATTTATATTTTCGCTTTTAGTCCAAAGAGCCATGAAACGGGACTCTAATATAATCATAATTGTATGTTACCTATTGATTTTTTTTTCTTTTATATCCATGACGTTTGTGAAGAGATTACAAACTTGTTAAATCTATGACCTTCTAATAAAAAAACAAAATCATAAACACAAAAACAAAACCGAAAAAACAACAGACCGTTCTTGTGGTATTGGTTTGTTATAAAAAACATTAGCCGGACTTGTGGGTTTTGAGGGCTTTGGTTTTAACTATAAACCGCTCGAGACCGAACCCTCAATGCCACCCCCCCTAATCAAACGCCCTTTTATACTCGTTAAAATATTATGTGAACTGATACTTAGTGTCACCTCAGTCCACCCCTGGATAGAAGATGTGTCGTGTCCTACTTTATAGCCCAACGGCTGTCATTACCCTCTCTCCTTACTGGTGCCACTATTGCTCCCTAGCAGTTCCCAACAGCATATCCATGCAATTAGAGAGTGTCAGAAGCGATAAGAACTTTAGTGTTATTTGTCTACCATTAAAAGCACACTATCAATACAATAATATGACTTTACGAGGCGTTCAAACCCGTGCGTTTGGTAACGGCTTGTTTTTTGGGAAAGATGAACTTTTACTTATGTGAAGATCGTATAGCTTCTACATGTGTGCTGCTCATTAGGGTCGTGCGTAAGTGTTTAGGGGCGTAATGTTGGTGTTAGGGTTTGCTCAATTGCACGGTTTTGTTTCAAGTCTGGTCAGGGTCAAAAGTTACATTCTCGAGTGCGATCCTATTTTTTCGGGTTTCTCTAGTTCGGGAATTTGGGTATGGGTCAATTTAACTATCAGTAGGATGTTAAAAAACCGTTAGTTTCATTGCTTTTTATACTTTACCATAGTTAAAACAAAACTTAGAGGTTTTAATAAGTTTTAAACTTTGTCTTTAAACTACCATTGTGTTGTGGGTTACTTCAAGACTTAACCTTGATACATTTTTAATGAGCATTACTCCATGTAAAAATGATTAGAGCCATAGCCACAACCAGTTCGGTTACACATAAATTTGAAGTCATCCTTAGGCTCAAGCCTTTTTTTTTGAACGGCAAATGGAATTTTATTAAAAAAGGCTAGAAAGAAACTAGCAGACGATATACACGCAAACACGATCCAACAAACAAAGAACAAAAAGGAACAGAAAAACACTAACGAAACGAACTCGCAAAACAACCAAAGGCTATTATAATAAGAAAGATCCCACCATGGCGCCAACTGAATTAACTCCCATGAACCAAACCGAACACCCGAGGCATCATACCAAAAAGCGATCTAACCGGCATCCTTTGTTTGTCTCGATAAGGCATTATGAAGAAGAATAGCTTCTTTAACATTGCCATAATAACTCCAAATCTGAAGATCGCTAGGAAAATAATCTTTCCACGAACGTAGTTGCGCGAGAGAGAACAACCCGTGTATATTTCCATTGGGGTCTCTATAGCTCCATCGTTTATCAGAATCTATCTCGTCACTAGTTAGAGGACCAATATAATCAATCCACGAAGAACCAGACTCAGCAGCAATATTTAAATCATTACCCGGGGGTGTAGATGGAGGCGCAATGATGGAGTCTTTTTCAGGAGCAATAACTGGCGTAACATCCTCATTATCATCAGTGGTAACATTACCACAATCACCCTGAGAATGAACTCCAAGAATCTCACCAGCATCATCTTCCAAATTCTTTTCCATGCAATCCTTAATACACCCATCATTATACAAGACCGAATCATCACGAATCTCGCCTTCTTCAAAGGAGTCCACAAGATCACTTTCCACCCCACGAGCATCCTCCTCTCCCAAAACCCGACTAGAAGGCGACACTGAATCTTGTTAACATTCTTAGGGGAATCTGAATCACAACTATCGACATCCAAATGCTCCTTATTTTCCAAACTTTCATCCAAACTAGGACCCTCTGCATCCTTCCTTTCCAGAGGATTAGAATTAATAGCGACACTTAATTATGTTCCACTATATTCTGCACCAGTTTGTTCCGCCAAAAAAAGGAAAACTATAATTCACATTTACTTTCTGAATTTGAGTTGCATATATCCTCTAAAAACGAATATTTGCATACTTTTTTAAAATACGAGTTCTCAATGCATAATATTCAATGTTGTTTAAGCATATTTCAATAAATATGCAAATATACAAGTTTTTGTGAGTAAATTTATAATTGACTCTTTTCAATTTTATTAGCAAAACACATCTTGTTACCGCATTGGAGTAACATGTATCAAATGTTGAATAGTAACGATATGTCTTCTTTGAAACAATATTTAGT
>BQNB010111443.1:6264-22349 GCA_026074375.1 Tanacetum coccineum | reverse complement strand
CTTTTGCCTTGGTTAAGGGCATTTGGTTGAGATTTGCATTTGTGTTATTTTATATGTATACTATTTGACGAATCAGTTAGCACCATCAGAGATGGAAGAATTGTCTACTCAACTACAAGAACTTTCCGACAAGGGATTTATAAGGCCAAGTTCCTCACCCTGGGGAGCTCCAGTTTTGTTTGTCAAAAATAAAGACGGCTCTTTCCGAATGTGTATCGACTACCGTGAACTTAACAAGCTTACCGTGAAAAATCGATACCCACTTCCGAAGATCGACGACTTGTTTGATCAGTTGCAAGGATCAAGTGTGTACTCAAAGATCGACTTGAGGTCTGGTTACCACCAACTCAGAGTTCGTGATGAGGATATCCCAAAGATGGCATTTAGAACTCGTTATGGTCATTACGAGTTCCAAGTGATGCCATTCGGGTTGACTAACGCGCCGGCAGTGTTCATGGATTTGATGAACCGGGTATGTAGACCATACCTAGATAAATTTGTGATCGTGTTCATCGATGACATCTTGATCTACTCTAAGACCAAGGAAGAACATGATGTACATCTTAGACTAATTTTGGAGTTGCTCAAGAAGGAAGAATTGTACGCCAAGTTCTCAAAGTGTGACTTTTGGCTATCGAAGGTACAATTTCTTGGACACGTGATTGATAGCGAAGGCATTCACGTTGATCCTGCGAAGATTGAGTCAATCAAGGATTGGGAATCACCCAAAACTCCAACAGAAATTCGCCAATTTCTAGGTCTTGCCGGTTACTACCGACGATTTATCGAAGGATTCTCCAAGATTGCCAAGCCTATGACAAAGCTGACTCAGAAAAGTGTAAAGTTCAATTGGGGTGAAAAGGAGGAAACTGCTTTCCAGACATTGAAGCAAAAGTTGTGTAGTGCACCGATTTTGGCATTGCCCGAAGGAAGTGAAAACTTCGTAGTATATTGTGATGCTTCTCATAAGGGATTAGGCGCAGTGTTGATGCAGAAAGAGAAAGTCATAGCTTATGCTTCCCGCCAGCTCAAAATCCATGAGAAGAACTACACGACACATGATTTGGAATTGGGAGCTGTGGTGTTCGCTCTCAAGATGTGGAGACATTACCTTTACGGCACGAAGTGCGTTGTGTACACTGATCATAAGAGTTTGCAACATATTCTAGATCAAAAAGAGTTGAATATGAGACAACATAGATGGTTAGAGCTGTTAAGTGACTACGACTACGAGTTACGTTATCACCCATGAAAGGCGAATGTGATGGCTGATGCGTTGAGCCGAAAGAGTAGACCTTAGCCACTACGAGTTCCAGCCTTGGTTATGACAATCGGTTTGAACCTCCCTGTGCAAAACTGAATGCTACCACAGTTGAGGATAAATAAAGAATTATGTGAAACAGAAGATTTGTGTTGCATGATTAAGAACCTGGAGCCACGTGCCGACGGAACGTTGTGTTTGAAGAATAGAAGTTGGATACCCTGTTTTGGTAACTTGATAGCTTTGATTATGCACAAGTCGCATAAGTCAAAGTATTCGATCCACCCTGATCTGGAACATGATTGTAAACCAAGATTTTGAACAAGCTATACTGGTGTGCTCCAACAGGAAAGCAAGAAATTGTACGGTATGCAGTAAGATGCATGGCCTTGCATAGGTTAAAGCAGAATACCAAAAACCATCCAGTTTGTTGGTTCAACCTATAATCCTAGTATGGAAATGGGAGAACATTACTATGGATTTCATTACTAAGTTACCTAAGACGACGTCTGGTTAAGATATAATTTGGGTAATTGTAGACCGACTCACAAAGTCTGCTTATTTCTTACCAATGAAGGAAACCGACATAATGGAGAAGTTAACAAGACAATACTTGAAGGAAGTAGTCTCGAGACATGGAGTGCCAGTTCGATTATTTTTTATCGAGGAGTAAGTTTACGTCTCGTTTCTGGAAATCGTTGAACGAAGCCCTAGGTACTCAATTGGATATGAGTACGGCTTACCACCCACAAACAGATGGTCAAAGTGAGAGGACCATCCAAACGTTAGAAGAGATGCTACGAGCATGTGTGATAGAATTCGGAAAGGGTTGGGACAGACATCTACCACTAATAGAGTTCTCCTACAACAACAACTATCATATGAGTATTAAAGCAGCACCTTAAAAGCGTTTGTATGTCGTCAACTATCTGTCACTATCTGTTTGGCTGAGGTGGGCGACGCTCAGCTTAACTTTGCCCATAAATTGTTCGTTAAAAACAACATAGAAGGATTATCCAAATCAATCATCGACTACAATGCTATCACGGATCGACAAAGGAGCTACGCTGATAAGAGACGTAAGCCATTGGAGTTTCAAGTTGGGGATAAGGTTATGTTGAAAGTATCGCCCTGGAAAGGAGTGATACGTTTCGGTAAACGGGGAAAGCTAAACCCTCGTTATATTAGACCTTTTAAGATTCTCGCCAAAGTTGGAACGGTTGCATATCGACTTGAGTTACCCATGAATACTAGACCTTGTTCATAAAGTACTTTCACGTCTCAAACTAAGAAGTGCTTATTGACTAACCATTCGCTATTCCGTTGGACGAAATCCACGTCGACGCACAAGCTCAATTTCAATGAAGAACCGATTGAAGTTATGGACCGCGAAGTAAAACGTTGAAGCAAAGTGCATTCCAAAACGTGAAGGTCCATTGGAATTCAAGAAGAAGGTTCCCTGAGTATATACATGGAGCGCGGAGACGCAAATGCAAAAAAGTACCCTTAACTTTTTGCTAACCCTGAATCCCGGCCTGCATCACTAAGCTACGTCCTAGAGCTTTGAGGGACAAAGCTCTTTTAACGGGAAAATGAATGTCACCACACCGCCGTAAATTTTAGGTTCAATATTTTAAAACTTTTTTTTCCGACATTATTTTGACTTTTATACGTTACGTTTGAATCTGACAAGTTTTACCCCGGAAGTTAAAACGCGTAAAACTAAAAAACTCAACGGGCGCGTTCCCGACATTCGTTTTAATAAAATTTAGGAGCCATATATAGATATTTTACTTATTCTATGTGCTTTTGTGATTTTTTTATTCACTTTCGCTATTAATTTTTAGGGTTTTATCTATAAATGCGTTTTTTCCCTTCGCGTTTTTTTGACCAAACAGAACCCCAGAAACCCGCAACCTTTTCGTGTAAACTCTAGTTATCTTATGTTTCGTGTTTTCAAGTCAAAAATTTCGTTCATATCTTCCTCCTCTATAAATTCGGACGCCCAAAACCATAACTATATCACCTTGAACTCAAAATTAAATAAAAGACATCTATTTTTGAAACATGCACCCATGTGTAGATGCAAGTATAGAAAATGACACATGAGAGTGTCACTCTCATGTGTAGACATCTCATGCAACCTCCACGTGTAAGACTTACACATGTAAACTTAATTTACCAACCTAAAGGACCAATATATGCATCTAGGTGAGCCATGACCTTACAATTGAACCCAAGTTTGGGGTCCTTGTGGCTTTGTTCCGGGGATCCGAACCAGGTGTACACCCACGTTAGGTGTATGTTTGGCACTTGATGCAACAAACAACAACCCCTTGCCCTAGATTGTTTCTCCCTATAAATACCACACATTCCTCACACTTAGGGTTTTTCATATCATTTCCAAGCCTCAACAAAAATCTTTCATCCTCTTACTCTACACTTCAAACCCACGACCAAACAATCTTTAAAGGGTACACTTTCTTTGAATCTTTTCCAGACCCAAGAGTTCTAATATATTTCCAAGGTTTGCTTAAGGTAGATTCCAAAGTATTGTTAGGTTGATTTCAAAAGGTTTTCTCAGGTTTATTAAATAAGGATTCTAATTTTATAAGTAGGTCTTATAAGATCTCGTCATTTTGGGTATAATCTTTGATCCTCAACTTGTGTCTTCATTCTTGTAAGCATCCTTGACCCATCTCTTGTTTCATTTCTTTTATTCTTATGAATAATGTTCAAGTTTAAGAGTCTATGAGTTTATGTTACTTTTCTAAAAAGAAATGACAAAATATCTTGACAACTTTTATAAAAATGGAAGTAATTTGTTTGTTGTTTTATAAGTTATGGTGAGATGAGTTGAAAAGTGTGTTTGCACCAATAGAAATGAAAGGATAATGTTTAGATTTATGTGTGGTTTTAAATTGTGGAATAGTTGTGAACCAGAGATTAGCTAGACTAGACACTATTTGTGAATTTAGGATGGATTTTGGTTTGCGTTTTTGACAAAAAGTGCTTGCTGTCCTAAAATTGTTTTGAGGTTTTGAGCGACCTAAAAAATGTTTTCATTATGCTGTAAAAAATTATTTTTATTGAAGAGCTTGTTTCGAATAGATAGTTTTCACATATCGCACTTAAAATTGGACTTAAAAACGGCCAGTTTATAGCCTAATGAAACTTAAACATTTTTTCGGCAAAACCAAATTTGATATGTGCTGATGTGAATAGAAAAAAAGGTTTACGGACACTTCAGACCATTGTTTTAAACTTTTCTAAACTCTAAGCGAAACATAAAGTAACCCATAAAATAGAATATCAACATTGAAGACTCAGTAAAAAACATATTTTAGGAAAAACGATAAAGTTACTAAAAATAGTAAGTTTGGTAAAACTTAGCGGATCGGACTTGGAAGTTAAGCGATTATGGTTAGTTGAGCGCATTTTGAAAATAGAGAAACATAACAAAATATAGGGGACGGTATTAACGTCTTGAACTAAAAACATTCCTAAAAAGAAACATTCTAAAAGTAGTATTATTTTGATGAACGCCAAGACATAACGAAAAAGCTTTGTAATTTTATTTTAGTCATACTTTATTAAACCAACTAAAGCACAAATACATATGAAGGTCTTTTTCTCATGAAAGCAGTGTCGCACAAGTTTTCGTTTATCTTTCGAATTTACCTAAGACTCGTCATTTATTTATGGTCGCGTGTAGGAGGACTTTTCGCTTTATTTCTTCCTCATTGATATCGAATCACCACCTTGCTTAAGGTGAGTTCATAGCCTCTCGTTTTTAACCTATTTTCAAATGCTTTTATATACTTTTTGGTGGTGAGAAACATTGTTTGCTTTTAAAAAATTGGACCACAAGTTCTTAACGTGAGATTTACATGTTTATGTGTGTTCCATAAGTTTGCTTACAAACCACTAATTGCCCGAAACACATGAACCCGTTAGTCACCCATGACCAATTGAATTGGTTAAGTGACGCGAATTAGTAAATCATCTATTGGTGACTAAATTGTCCCCTATCTGCTTTGGTTCCACTGTAATGATGAACTAAACAGAATGTCCTGTCTATGTGCGTTGTGGTGGTCTTTGGTTTGGGACACCAGTTAAGGGCAGGAATACTAAGTGGCATGAAATGATATGCATGTTGTTAATTAGAATCGTGTCATGACATAACATAAACAGTAAAAAACCTTTTATGTGATTTGTTCTGTTATATTAGTCGCATATTTTTTGAAATCTTATGAGTCCAATGGGGTGGGTTGATAGGGTGATGGTATCTCATGTATTAACTTAAACCTATGAATACAACACCAACCATATGTTGATTTTTACAACATGTTTTCTCAGGTGCTTTAGGTTGTCTTGATTCTTGATGCTAAATGAAGTCTATGTGCTATGTGTCTTCGCCATTTTAAGACTTATCTCTTTATATACTCATGTCATTAACAAACTTTTGTTATGCTTTCCGCAACAGCTAAATTTCTTATGACCGGGTTGTAAATACTTAATTTAATTTTTCTTATGCAACTGTACAACTATTTTTCAAGACGTCCATATTAGGTGGTCGTTCTATATTGCTTTGGTTCGGATTTGTTATGACTTCACAGCCTTCGGACACGTATTCTCGTCCAGTCCCCATCTGAGGGTGTGACAGATTGGTAATCAGACAAGTTTATAGAGAACCAGGTATTTTACTATGTCTGGTCTAAAACCAGTATGTTATCCTATGTGCTCTATCTGTGCTTTACGTGTTGTCTATCCTTGCTATGCATATATATAAGATTTCTATATATACTTGAGACGATTATATATTGCCATATTTACCTTGCCATTCATTTCATCGTTTCTTTATGCCTTGCATGGTTTCATATAAAGGAGATTTATATAAACTTTTGCTTGTGCAGATCAATGGCACTTCCAGCCAACCTGCATTTTCTTCTGATTCTTCTTGATGAGGAGTGTGGGATCACCGCCCTCAACATCAGGGGTTATTTCTTTTGGTGATATTTCCACTGTATAATCCTTGTACTTCTGTCGTTGCTCCAGAGACTTCTACTATTTGACTACTAGTTATTCCTTGTACTTCTTGTTAAATATCGGACCCAATAAAAAACCGGAATCAAATACTTTTTTAGCGGTGTAGTTGGCACCATGATGTCCCCTGGTGGGCCCATTATGGCAAGCTATGAGGATGTCAACAACTTCTTGGCCAAAAGCACACCGTCTAATCACTTGATCCGCACATATTCTAAACAAGTAGGGATCGTCCCAGAAATAATGCTTAACATCTTTAAAGAATTTTTTCTTTTGTTGGGACGACATCCCTTTCACAATAAAACTCCCTGCATGGTAGTTTGCATGTCGCAAACCAAGGGGTACTAGAATCACCCCGAAAGGTAACCATGACCAAGAGTCTCGAGAGGAAACGTTCATTAATTTTCCTGTTCTCAAGAAACAATCTTGGTGGGGATTTTCAAGTCTTGATAAGTGGACGGAACCGCGAGATTCTTTGTTTCCTTTTTAATCACGAATCAGGACAATCAAATTCTTGAGTAGAAGAATCTACACTACTGTATCAATCTCGTTAAGCATCTGCTTGGCAAGAAGATATTTGAGAGCCAAGTTGTCCGTATACACTATGGTCTTCGAAAAGACTAAATAAGGCCAAAATTTCTCGAAAGCATACACGACATTCTTTCTCCATCGTAGTATAATGAGCTTGACATCAGTCAAAAGTCCTGATCCCAAAGTGTAAAAGGCTAAAATGTTTCTCATACGTTGCCCAAGACTGCAACCAACGCGTAATCACAGCAATTCACACACAATTTCAAATGGTAGGTCCCAATCGGGGGCAACTAATATCGGAGCTTCGGTTAACTTCTTCTTAAGTATATTAAACGCTTCTAACTTTCTCTTAAGTAAATTAAACGCTTCAATACATTCTTTTGAGAAAATAAATGGAGTTTCTTTTTCTAAAAGATGGGTCATCAGTCGGGCGATTTTAGAAAAATCTTGAATAAATCGACGGTAGAACCCGGCGTGCCCTAAAAAACTTCGAACACCTTTAACAAGAGTCGGATGAGGGATTTTAGCCATAACATCAACTTTAGCTCGGTCGACCTCAATCCCGGACTTTGAAATCTTATGGCCGAGGACTATTCCCTCTTTAACCATGAAATGGAACTTCTCCCAATTTAGAACTAAGTTAGTATCTTCGCACCGTTTTATCATTTTATCTAAATGGGAGAGGCAAGACGAGAAAGAATCCCCGAAGACCGAGAAATCGTCCATAAAGACTTTCATTGTTTCCTCGATCATGTCGTGGAAAATGGCCATCACGCACCTTTGGAACGTGCCCAGAGCATTACCTAAGCCGAAATGCATACGTCGGTAGGCAAACGTCCCATAAGGGCAAGTGAAGGTGGTCTTCTCTTGGTCTTGCGGGTCAATTGAAATTTGAAAATATCCGGAAAATCCATCTAGAAAACAATAATATTCGTTCCCTGCTAAACGTTCTAGCATTTGGTCCATAAAAGGCAACGAGAAATGGTCTTTACGAGTGGCATCATTAAGCTTTCGGTAATCAATACAAACTCGCCATCCCGTAACTAACCTAGTGGGTATTAACTCATTATCTTCATTTTCAACTACGGTCATGCCACCCTTTTTAGGCACACAATGAACGGGGCTCACCCACGGACTATCGGAGATAGGGTAAATCAATCCGGCATCAAGGAGTTTGATAACTTCCTTTTTGATAACCTCATGAATTTTCGGATTCACCCTTCTTTGATGTTGAACCGCCGGTTTGAAGTCGTCTTCCATTAAGATCTTGTGAGTACAAAAACTAGGGTCGATACCCTTAATGTCAAAAATCTTCCATGCGATGGCCCATTTGTGTGACTTAAGAACCTTTAAAAGGGCGGCTTTTTCTTCATCTTTTAACTCTTTAGAAATTATGACGGGTAATTTATCGGTTCCTTCTAAAAATGCATATTCTAAATGAGACGGTAAATCCTTAAGCTCGAGTTCCGGAGGTTCTTCGGTTGAAGGCTTCGTCATAGTAACATCAACTTGCTTAAGGTCGTCATTCTTCATCGGAGGAAAAGTCTCAATTTCTTCCAAAATGAAATCTCCTCCTTCAAAAGGAGTGAACGAGGGGGAAGAAGAAGCGATGATAGGATCCGAAGGAGTGGGATTGCCACTTGACGAACTATCCGAAAATCCGAGCACTTCTTGAGCATACTCCTCACAAGCAACGTCTATGACATTGACTTGATTAACCGTTTCGTAACTACGGGAGTATCTCGAAGTTTGCCCGACTTTAAACGTAATGGCCTCATCATCGACTCGTAGAGTTAATTCTTCACCATAAACATCGATTAAAGCTCTTTCTGTCCTCAAGAAAGGTCTCCCGAGTTAATTCTTCACAGTAAACGTCAATCAAATCACATGTCTTCTCAAAAAGGGTCTGCACCAGAGAATTAAGGGAACCCCGGTAGGACTCGACAACCATAATCAACAACTACGAAGTCGGCCGAAAAATTAAACTTTCCTACTTTTACAAAGACATCTTCGGCAATACCGGATGGACTAGTAGTTGATCGGTCTGCAAGTTCAAGAATCATTTGAGTAGGAGTAAGTTTGGGGAGTGAGAGCTTCTTCCATATGGAAAAAGGCATCAAGTTGATGCTTGCACCAAGATCGGCCAAGGCTAACCATTCAACTACTCTCCATAAATCCACAGGAGTAAGAAACTTGTCGGGGTCTCTAAGTTTTTCGGGCAACTTCTTTAGGATTGTGTGTATGTATAAATCCAAACATTTTATACATTCTGTGTAAATTCGAATTTTTATAAAACATTTACACCTGAGATTCAATTAGTACATTTTATGAGGATTTCAAGCATATAAGGAAATCGAAAACGAAGCTATAACGAAAGAGTTATGAATTTTTCAAGATTACGATAATTAAATATATAAAAAGTGTTTTTATAAAAGTTATTTTATAAAAACAGTGACTGTACAGAATTTTATAAATTCTGTATATATTTTATTATGTTAGATCATTTCAATAGGAAACCGTGAATATAAAGAACATTGAAAAGAACTTGATTTTTATAAAAATAAATATATAAAAATAATTATCTCGACACGATTTTTGCAATATTAAATATATAAAAATAAATTTATAAAAATAGTTTGATGTTACTGTTTCGGTACATATTTTTATAAAATTTGTGATCATTTTATTTTGATAGATCATCTCGACACGATGCCGTACATATAAAGAACTTGAAAAACGGAATGAGGAAGTTATGAATTTCTAAAGATTTAAATACACTATTTTTATTTTCTGCATTTACATAAAATACAACAAAGCTGTTAGTATTTGAAAATGTGGTTTACGAGTGCTCTTCAGGTCGTTGGGCTATATCAATACATTAGACAATTAATGTAGTATTACTTATCTAATATTCTATACATGACTTTTAACTTTATTAATATTTTTTATAAAAACAATTAATATTTTATATATCCACTTATATAAACAATAAAAATATTAAACTCAAGTCATTATTAAAAATAATCAAGTGCTTGACAAAAATATATCTTTTCTTTCGGATACAAATACTTAAATTTTATTTATCAAGTACCGTTTAATGATTGTTTCAACCTTTATAAATTAATCAACATAATATAAATTAAACAAAAACTATTACGTGGTGATATAACTCTATAACTTATAATGTTGTATTTATATTAAATACATTATACTCATACGGCCTATAATTAATTAGGTTGCATTCAGATTTCACGGGATGATTTACATATTTGATTTATATAATCAATTCATTCACCAGAGATGAGTTCATAGCCGCATTTTATACAATTACAATGATTTACAACTTTTGGGGTGAGAAACATGCATTGTTTTACATTTGGACGCAAGTAAACTTTTAAACAAATTACGAGTTTACATAAGTAGCGATAACCCACTATGCCCATGAACCATGAACTGTTAATTATTCGGTATAAGCGCGAATGTTGTAAATAGATCTATCTGGGATTGACATCCCCGTTCGGGTGAGTAGCGCTCACTAGTTTTGGCAGTACCGAACTAACGGACGTATACCATGTCGGATTTGGATGTTGCGGGTTAAACATCTACACGGGCACACTATTGGCATTAAATTGCAGACATACATGTTGTAGCTTCAGTGTCTTGAGGTTAGTGCATTCGTAATTACTTTCGTGATATTGTATGTGTTACATTATTGTGCACTTGGAAATCTTGAGGTCCTACTTTATACATTACTTAAACCTGTGAATTCACCAACTTTATGTTGACATTTTAAAGCATGTTTTTCTCAAGTCAATAAGGTACAAGAACAAGGGTACATTGGGGTCATCATTTTGGGAGTCAATTTGCAATAGAGATTTAAGTGCATTACATTTTGGAGTATTTGTTATGTTTTAAAATCTTTACATTTTCAAGGATGAACAAGTTAAGCGTAGAGCTTTTGTAACAACAATTTTATTAAATCTAATGTATCATTTTTAAACAACTCATTTAGAGGTCGTTCTCTCATATCTTGTGCTATTGATCTATGAAGTAACATTCCTTGACCCTTATTCCGTTGCAACCCAACTTGGGGGTGTTACAGATTGGTATCTAGGAAAGGTTATAGAGAACCAGGTCAAATGTTTTTACTTGGACTATAATCGTTTTCACAAACATTGCATCATACAAAAAAAATTCACAGACATAGATACACTATTTGTTTGCATTGGCTGCTTACATGATATATACTTATATTATATTACGTATATTACTATACATGTCTTATACATTATACTTATATAAATTATTTTTATTGTTATAGTAGTCATGTCTTCATCCACAATTACCTACACTTACCTACACACCATACTTCTATTCTTACCCATGAAATTTCCAGTGGTATCTGATGGTAAGCCACAGACACCATAAGTGCTGCACCGCGAGTCTCTAGACCACTCAGCACCACCATCACCAGACTACTGCCTGGTCCCCGAGCACCACCCTCCTCACCATATATAAGTGCCTGGTCCCGAGTACTAGAGTATGTAGCTCTATCAGATGATGAGATAGCCGGTTGACAGGATTAGCCTCTCACCACTTGATGCTTCACCCCACTCGGTAATGTTAGCTACTCAGATCCAAGTAGGAACCAGGAGGAGGAGGATCCCGCAATTATCCTGCTGAACAGAAGAATGATGACGAGAAGAGCGAGTAGCAGGAGTCTTCGAGGATGATGATCGATCAAGTGAGGAGGAGACCTCTGAGGGACGAGATGAGGAGATGAAGGCTAAATAGGGTTTTTAATACTATATATATATAGAGATATATATTTGAATATACTATATATATATATAAAACTATATAAATATATATATAAATATATATATAAACCAAATACCAATTAAATAACTAAAATACCAATAATCAACATAATATAAGAATAGTATTCCGTAAAGAAATGAAAATCACTTTAGGAAAAGTGAATGACAAATCTTTCCCTGAGTCAGTATCCGACGAAGCGTGAATTGAGAATCTCGTTAAGTTTGTGATCACGCGATTTGAATGATCAAAGATTTGGTTTTGATTCTATTTCTACTAATGCAAAAAAAAAAAACAAATAAAGGCAAACAACAATTAAAGAAATTAAAGATTTAAACTAACAAGATACGGGACATCAAAAAACAGCGACAAAAGCCTAAATTATCAAATTTTTAACCTAAAAAATTTCTAACATTTAATTTTTTAAAAAGTACCTAACAATGATTAAAAATAGTTATTAGAAAAAAAGAATTATATTTTTTTTTGAACTTTATTTTATTATTATATATTAAATAACATTTTAATCTAAAAATATATATCCAAAATAATAAACTAATTTATAAAAATCAGAAAACAATCACGAAAAGTACTTTAAACAATTTTAGAATCTAAGAAAAATAGACTGCGTTCTCTACCACCTTAATTGAATAACCATAATAAGCCAAGAAGGGCTATTATGCTAAACTTGAAAAAGTTCTTAAAAAAAAATGGGGTGAAGGTATAACGAAAAAGACCCAAGGGCGCCATGTATAAGATAGTTGTGTGTGTCTTAAGTAAGGTCTCAGGTGTCAAGTCCCTGGACCTTACTTTTTAGAAAACATTTTTTTTTCTTTTTAAACAGCTAAACTTAAGTCCTAAATAAGCACTTTTTGTAAAACAACTTTTTCTAAAAACCACTAATAAGCCAGAAATAAGCTACTTAAAGTGACAGAATGGCCTAAAAAGCTTTAAGGCTTTCTACACTTAACAGATTGTGCAACAAGCTTCTATAAGCTAAACCTCAGACTAAATAAGCTACTAGAACCTTAAACCTAACCTAATAAGCAAACCTAAACCCAACATAAGCATTTAAATAAGCTGGAAAGCTCAGAAAGCAAATAAGCAGTTTTGGAGAAAAAGCTATAAAACAGACTACAAGGGCACTTTTAAGCTAATTTTTAAGCTAGTAAAGCTAAAATCTAAACCTTAAAAAGTTAAAACAGATTAAGCTAGTACTACTAAGAATAAGAAAAAGCAAAATTTAAGCAGTTTGAATAACTAACAAGCTAGATAAAAGCTACTTGAAGATGGCAGATTACACTAAACTTTGTTTTTGGTATTTTTCAAATTTTAAAAAAACTAAAAGCTAAACTGCAGCCCTAAATTAAGCTATGTAAATGAAAGCTAAACTCCAAAATAAGCTCAAACAGATTGAGCTTATATCACAATGAGCTTATTCACTAATTTTCAGACTCTAAAACTAACTTTAACTAATCTAGATTTGTGATTGAAAAGTGGTGTTCAAACTTTAAAAACTGAAACCTTAAATATGACAGATTGATAAGAAAGCTTAAATGACAAATGCACAATTTGGCAAACTCTATTCTACTGCATTTAGAACCAAAATTGAAGTATAAACAAGACCTCTAAACATCCAAAGATTTAAATCTAAATAAAAACAGTTTGAAACTCCAAGAACTCCACAGTTTGTAAACTTTGATGCTAAAAACCTTAAAAATGAGATTTAAACTTTAAAAACTTTTGAAAACTGATCAAAACACCTTAAAAGAGCTTAACAAAGTTGGATTTTTGGTCAAAAGAGACTCAAGCAGCACTAACATGGGTTAGTGCTGCTTGTGCCAAACACCCCTTTAAAAATAATTTTTGCATTTTTAAACTATTAGAGACTGTTTTAAGCTTAGATTTTCAAAAACAGATTATAAACTAACAATAATAAGACTTAATAAGCAAAATCCAACATTCAATAAGCACTTAACAATAAGCAAACAGAATAAGCAGTTTTAAGCTAAATAAGACAGTTTTATACAAAAACATGAACAAAGAAGATTTAAACAATAAGCAAGCATCAATAAGCAATAGACAACATAAATAAGCATAAATAAGCAGTAAAAAGCAGAAAATAAGCAGTCTAATAAGCTGAGACAGTAAATAAGCATAAAAACTATAAATGAGAACTTACTAAGTCCTTTGCTTAAACAAGGACATAAACTGCTCTTAGAGCTTATCAACAAGCTCTAGCTTGTTTGAAAACAAGCTAGTGAGGTCTTATAAGCCCTTCCAAATCCGGCTTATCTTCCACAAATAAGCTGAGGTATTTTTAGGGGTGGATTTTGAGTGAAATTAGCTTAAACACTATAAGCTATATAAGAGTTTATATTGCTTTAGTAAAACAGTTTAAGTAAAAGAGAACAAGAGCTTATATGAGCTTATCAGACCATTTTCAAACATAAGATTGCATAAACATAAAACAGATTTTGCATAAAACTTAAACTTTCATTAAACTTTAAAGGAAATACAATAAGTTAATTTAAACTACTATAAGCTGAAAAATACAATAATAAGATTAATTAAAAGCTACACTAGATAATATCCTAATGTGTGAAAACACCCTCTATTTATAGCCGAATAGAGAAGCATCAAGCTATTGAGGTGTGTTTCTTCTGTGAGGAGAATGGGAGTGCTCTCCAAGCCTTTCATCTTAGCCCTTGAATCCATTGTGCTTATTTATCTTTGATCTCAGCCCTTGATTATGTTCCATGTCCTATCAACCAATAACTCTTCATGGGATTGCCATCGTGGCACCCCCTTTGTCATCTTCTTGGGAGAATAAGTTAAATGGAGTTTGTCGGGTTGCAGGGTAAACGACAGGGATGGTGAATAGTATGATTGGGTTTTGGCGGGTAATGGTTTAAGGGTAATGGTTGTTTGATTTGTAATGGGGTTAGGGGTAAAAGGGTAACGGGGTTAGGGTGTAAGGACTAACGGTGTAAACCCATAAGGACTAACTGTGTTAGTCCCTAAAGACTAACGGTGTAAAGGGTAAAAGGGATTATGGTTAAGTGTTTGTTGGGCTATTGGTTGGGGCGGTTAGGTTATGGATTGGATTTTGGGCTTGGACTAGGATATTGGATTATTTAAAAAAAGGCTTTTATAACTTCACTTTAAAGTGGGCTGACCCGGCCCATTAACTTGGGTATGGGTTGGCCCAATAAGATGCTTATGTCTTCGGCTTTGGTTTTTTTGTGCTCTTTCCATTCCCGTGCTCGGTTTTGTCCGGTTTGGCTTGATTTTTGTCCTTTAGTGAATATCCGATACCTGCACAGTATACAAAGCAAAACAAACATATATTTGGCATTTTATGTCCGTTTTTTGGTCATTTAAGCTCGTTTTATTAGGTCAAAGGTATGTGTAATTAAGCACATACCACCTACCATTCCACAAGGGTGTTTAGCGCCTTTATTGGGTTAATACTTAATAACTAGGTGAAATCAAGCTAGTTATTTTAATCACGATAAGCAAACAAAGCACTTGTTTTGATCTTATTGATTCAAGCCTTATACAAGGGGTGTCAATTTGCTTAGAACAAGAGGAGAAAGAAGCTTTGCTTGCCTAAAGTTTTCTAAGAGACTAATTTGTTTCAAAGATTTCAAAACCAAACAAGGGTAATGAGATCCATTTGAAAGAATAAGTTGTGCAACTTTGCTTAACCGTGTAAGTTTGCTATGAGTTTGTTTAGAATTATAATAATTCAATCACACCTATTATTGTTTTTTCTAGCAAGAAAAAAATATAAGTATGTGTCTCTCTTTCTTACAAGGAAATAAGACTTGCTTTGTCTTTTTTAAGAAACGAACAAACACATATTTACGGTATACAGTTGCAATAATGCTATTAAAAGAATCACAAAATTTAATTTTTAGTATTTTCCATAAATAATCCTTTTAAAAATTAACTACCCATAGTTTAATAAATTAACTATTAATTTTTAAAAGGCTATGATCCTAATTGACATCTCACCATCACATCAGTTGAACTACTAGGAATGATGAATTCAATAGGTAATTGACGAGCAATAATTACGATACAAGTGCAATTCCTAGATCATTATGAGACTTACTAATGACATTATAGTACAAGAAATTAGTGTCATGTAAACATGTTTCATCGCATATATGCCTCGTGCTTAAGGATCTCACCAGCTTAACTCGATTAAGTCGCCCAATAAAGAACTATGATTATAACACCAACGTCTTACGAAGAGTGAATGATCACCTTGGGTTGCAATTTACCTACGTCTCACATAGAGTAAAATACAATTGCAAGTGTTCTTACAATTGGGTGGCAATGACTTAATTTTCAAAGGGTATAATTTTGACAAATAACGTGCATCTCAAATATGTACGAAGAAGCATGCATACACCTTCGTATC
>BQNB010111442.1:0-22349 GCA_026074375.1 Tanacetum coccineum | reverse complement strand
GACGGAGTTGTCGGTTACCTTTTAACGGTGTATCGATTCGAGCTAAAAGGTACATATCTTCAATCTCTTGTTAATTATTATATTCTACATGTAATATATTTATTCCGCTGCGTACTCGTGATATTTAATTGTTAAAAGATCTAAAACCCAACAGTATTATCATCACCGGCCATGCCGATTTTTAAGGTTTTAATGGTAGAGAAAAGGGGATTGGCTGTTTTGTGGAGAAAAGAGGGGAAAGGAGACGACTTTGGGAGATATTTTAGGAGAGGATTTTGGCTGATACCATATTGGAAGGTATAATTGCCTGCTGACAAATATATATGATACAATAGATAGTTCTAGACTAATTACAATGGGCAAGGCCTAATAACAATACACACACTTTATATACAAATGTCGACTAATAATGTATCGGGGGATCACTGGAGTAATTACTCGTAACAAGTTGCAACTTCAGTTTCTTGAGAGGTTTATTTTATGTTGTGAGATAGGAATTGGTGTAACTTTTGTAATTTTAAGTTATATGAATTGTTGGTTTTGTGTGTGTCCGGTAAGCAATTCATTTACGTAATTTACAATTTTATTTATGTTATGTGAGGAACTGTTATGAAGAGATAATTGATGAGAGGGGCATGGACTTGCCTATAAAAGCTCATAACTGGCTCATTGTCTATCACCTTTACATATTGTTTTCTCTTTCTAAAATCTCCCATCCTTCATTGTTGATTCATTGTTCTTGTGTTGGGGTTTGTTACGTAATTCGATCAATTACTCGTAATTGTATTAGTTGAATCTGTGTAATCTTTCTTTCTTTGAGTCTTGACTACTGAACCTTTGCCACATGTTAAGTCTGCTTTTGCTACTATGTCGAGAGTTGAATCTCATAAGAATATCCTTGTGCACTCAACTTATACTAAGCCAAGTTCTTATGCTTTTGTAAATGCTTGGTCGAGTAGTAACTTGGTGTGCAAGCATTATCATATGACTAGTCATATTATTAATATATGTTATGAGCTTAATAGCCTAATTTTGGTGATCTTGTGCAATAGGTTCATTTGCCTTTTCTAGTCATGTGATGAGTTTTGTGTCTTGTAGATTCTTTGATCGAGTTTTGAAGGAGTTTCTTTTAAAACTAATATAAACCTAGAAAGTGTGAGTATGTATTTAGTACGGGTTATCACAAAAAAGAGGGAAAACTCGAGGATTGTGCTAGTGCTAAATTGACTTAGAAAAAGTGTGTATTTAAATTTAAAAGTTAAAACCTTTATAATAATCAGCACAAAGTGTTATTAAATATTGATTTAATTGCAATTTATTTAGGGTTGTTGAAACATGAAATTTGAGGATTTTGGGTAAAATGGCATTTTAAGGTTGCTCGTTGATTTTTTTATCAACGAGTTTTCTTATACTTAGTCTAATTTATGTTTAAATCTAGTTAAACGTCATTCACCACTGAATTGGCCCAACAAATGTCTATAAAAATTTCAAACCAAAGTCATAATTGAAATGTTATATTAAACTAGACGATTACATGGCGGTGATGGTGAAAAGGAAGGGCTGTGGAACGAGCTGTATGGAAAATGGCATGGGGTTGATAATATGGTCTGCATTGTTAACATGTATGGCCCCCAATCTGCTAACGAAAAGGAAGGGCTGTGGAACGAGCTTTCGGACATCATGAAGGTGAGACATGGTGTGACATTTCGTATTTTTCAAGGTCATTATCTTAAACCGTATTTTAATTCTATTTTTACTTTTGAGTAAAATCGTGCGCTTTATTATTTACCCGATTAGAAATTTTTCGTTCCTAGCTAAGCTTGAGCCGTAATTAGGATTTTATCTGTCTACGTGTCCCATGTAGTTAAATATTCTTATTATATACCCCGTAAATTCCAGGTCATTATTTTAATCCATACATTATTTATTTAATTTACTTTGGAGTAAAATTTATTTTTCGATTAACCGAATAGGGTGTCTCGCGTTCGTAATAAAACGTTTATTAAAAGTGAACCCGGCTTTAGACTAAATATTAGTCTACACGCTCTACGTAACATATTATTTCATAAAAGTATCTCATGTGATATATTTTATTTTTTTATCATATACGTTTTCGCTTCGTGGTTCCGTCTAAACTCTTGCAATATTTTACATTATTACCCGTTGGCCTCAAAACTACTCACTTATTTTAAAATTCCACAAAATAAATATCATATGAGTCACTTTCTCTTTTGCTTGTACACGTTTCCATCTCACAAGTAGTGTTGTCAAAAAAATTTCAACAACAAATGACACATGTCTTTCCTCTTTCTTTCCCTAATTCTTTATACCAAAACAAAAAAAAATCCAATTCATGTTTTCCTTTTTTTTGCCGTGCTTACCCTCCATCACAATTACCATTTATCATAATTTCTTGCTAGTATTATTATTTAAGTGTTGAAGGCTTTCAAACTAGTGTGGTGTTTATGGTTTAATCTCTTCAAGATCAAGTAAGGAGTTTATTAAAGGGTTCATTGAAGTGTTAAGGGTAAATGGACATGATGATTATGGGTTAAAAAGATACATGCAAGAGTTTCTTGCAAGTATTTTTGATTGGGTTAGAATTGGTTTGGGTTGAAGAAGTTTGATCAAGTTTGATTGATTCTTGTTATAACTATCATTTTCATCTTCTTTTGTAAGATTGTTGCTCTAATTGTTCTCTTAAATTCTTCATTGTAAACTTATTTTCTTATTGATGTACTTACTGTAATTGAGATGTTTTTAATGTTTATGAGGTGTGTGATGATCAAGTGTGGCATTGTATAGGATTTTGATGGGATAAGAATAGGATTTGGTTGGATTTTGAAATGTAGTTTTGGGACAGAATTGCTACAACAGAATGTTGTGATGATTACAAATTATTTTTGGTCAAGAGTGATCTGGGAAATTAAATAGGGTTGTAGATAAAGGTTTAATGTACATGTGGTGAGTTGGATGGATTTTCATCTCCTCCGGATGAGGGAGTTATGACCGATTTACTAAAACTAGTTGAATCAAACCTAGAGTTAGGAAATGGAGCTTAACTCCATGTTTTTGTGCAAACTATTTAAAAAGTAATTACGGTATCTGTAGAGGACACTTAGAGGCATCACCCCCAACTGACCTCACTTCAATAGCATCCGTAGATTTCAAAATGCGTCCGTTCTTTTAAGCTACAAAAAAAATTAGTCACACTTTATTTGGGACAGTTTTGAAATGATGGATAGATTAGCGTGTATTGAAATATTTTTGGCTTGGGGAGTTTTGGAAAAATAAGTGGTGACCTAGGCATATGTCTTAGGTACACATAGCCATCTGGATGGGGTGATAATTATTTTGGATGGGCGATTTATCGCCGTTTTGGTAAAACGAGTCACTTAGCGCACCCAAAATTTGAAATCATTATAAGTCCAAATTTTTTTATAGAAACACCTAAATATGTAAAACTATAGGACCTAGACATTGAACTAACTTAGACTTTTTCGTAAATTTTAGCCCCAGCGAACGTACGGTTTAGGAGATACGTTAAAAATGGTAAAGAGGTAAAAATCAGTAAATAATCTGCACTTGTATTGAAGGGTAAATTAGTAATTACACTTAGAATCTCGTAATTTCTGGGCAGCGGGGCCCATATTTCTGGAAAATTGACTCGTAATGCAACCCATATTTATGGAAAATAGACTCGTAATGCAACCTGTACGTAAAAACCACATGTTTATATCTATTACGGATTTTAAATGAAACGCTTTCAAAGATGGGTAAAATTTCAGAATTTTGTAAATATAAAACATAGTTAGACGTAAAACTAAGGTGGTCACTTGTAGAAATTATTGGTTAAGATGTAAACTTGAGACAAGTCTTAAAGATGATATTAGTTCAGATTTAGACTTGTGTTTTAAGTAGGTTTGACCCATGAAAGTCAGGACGCAATGTCATACTTGTTTCGGTCAATTAAAAACGTTTTATACAATTTTCCTTTCTATTTCATTTCCAATTGTGTGTGTATTAGTTGGTTAGTTTTCTAAGTTGCGCCATTTATTTTAGGTCGCACTTAGGGGATTTGATTTACTTCAGCTTCTATATTATTAATTTTTCAGAATCGCATAAGGTGAGTTCATAGCCCCCTTTTACTACTCAATTGTTTTACAAACTCTATGGGGTGAGATTACAAGCTTTATTTACTTTGGACGCAAGTGTTTTTAAATTGTATGCTATCCAGATTTATGCCTGAATATTATTGCCTAAGTTACCGCATTGCCATTTAAGTCCCTACCAATCATGAACCGTTAATTTCTATTGTAGTAAGAGCTAGTGTTATGGATAGATCTATCGGGACTGACAATCCACACTTTGAATTTTTGGTACAAGTTAACCATGGTGCATTTAACATTGTGAGGACAGTTAGGTTGTTGGTAAGCATCCTATATTTTCCCTGGGGGCACAAAACTAGTTAAGGTTTCGGGGTCATGAGCTTAGTGCAATAATACATGTTTTGGACTACTGAATTTGTTTCGTAGTCTACTATTACTTAAATCTTGCAGTCCACTCTTTTATTGATAAACCTATGAATTCACTCAACAATTTTGTTGACTTTTTAGCATGTTTTATCTCAGGTTTTTTGGGATTTTGCTCGGAGGGAAGCCGCACGAATATGTATTTCGGAGACTCTAAATTTTTTTATACATTCGATAAAACTTCTTTTGAAAAATACTGTGTAATGTAAAGAATTTATATTATTACATTCGATGAAAATTTTATCTAAACATTTTGTCATGTCTAAACACTTGTGTCATTTTGAAACTGTGGAGACCTGTTTGCAAACTCTGATGTTTTAATGTATCAAATGTGAAACATTTTTTTTAAATGTATTTCAAAATATCTCATTTTGCGGTCGTTTTCCGTGGCTTGTACTTTGTGACTATGAAGTAGCACCCCATGTTACTGTTCCGCTGCCGTCTGATTTTGGGGGTGTTACACATGGTATCTGGATTCTCTTTGGCAATTTCAATGCAGTGCGGTGTAGCTAAAAAAGGTATGGGTCTATTTTAAATGCAAGAGAAGCAAACGCTTTTAACGAATTTATTGCAACAAATGGTCTTCTATATTTTCAAATGGGTGGAAGACAATTCACAAGATTTAGTAGGAGCGGAGACAAAATGAGTAAATCGGACCGTTTCCTTGTCTCTCACAATTTTTCTCACCAGTGGCCAAACACTACTGTTACTGCCATGTGTAGGTTTATCTCTGACCACAGTCCTGTTATTTTGAAAGAATGTCATCAGGCCTCTCGCCCGTTTAGAGTATTTGATTTTTGGTATTAAAGTGATGGGTTTGATGACTTGGTGAATGCCTCTTGGTACACGGGCTCATATAATGGAAGTGATGATATCAAGTTAAAAAAATAAGATCAAAAATCTTAAGGTCGAGATCAAACGTTGGAGCTTTGCGAAAAGGTTGAAAGATACCTCGAAGCATGAGAATCTTAAAAGTGTATTGTTAAACTGGGACTCGAAGGCAGAAAGAGGTCTTTTATGTGCTTCTGATATGTGTAAGAGAGACAAAGTAATTGCTGAAATTCATTAACTTGAGCAAGAGCAACGAAATGCTTTAAAGCAAAAAAGTCGAATTAAGTGGGCTATAGAAGGAGATGAGGACACGAGGTATTTTCATGCCTCAATCAATAATAAAGGGAAAAAAAAACAATATAAATGGAATGATTTGTAATGGAGATTGGTCAAATGACCCAACCATTAGTAAAGAGTCTGTTTATGTTCACTTTGTAAACCGGTTCAAATAATCACAGGGGAATAGGCTTCGTCTTCGTAGCAATCGCTTCCAAAAAATCCATCTCGATGAAAGAGTGCAACTTGAGTCCCCAGTTTCTATGTAAGAGTTAAAGCAAGTAGTAGACGAATGCTCGGGCTCTAAGGCCCCCGGACCGGATAGGCTTAATTTTAACTTTTTAAAGAGTGTGATAACCGGTAACTTTTCTTGGATCTTGGTATTTTAAAAATACTATGATTATGTAAAACTTCGATCTTCGATCTTGTCGGTTTCTTGAGAAATCTGAAAAGTTGACTTTTGTTGACTTTTTTACGCTAAACGGTTACGATCAACCGTCCATCGAGTATCTTGTTAGGATCTTGATGTCCTTGTTATCATTTTATTCTTTACCGGGAATATTTCCCGTGTTCCTCGAAAATAGTCACGCAGCACGTATCAGCACGATAGTGAACTAAAATATATCTAGTTATCTTGGAGTGAGCTTAATAAACTTATTTAGATAAGTTATTTCATGATTTTTATAGGCGGTTGTCTTAAAACGTGAACCTCAGAACTTCGTCCAGAAACTAGTCAGGAAAATTGGAAAACTG
The DNA here is from genome assembly GCA_026074375.1 of Tanacetum coccineum. Taxonomy (NCBI): domain Eukaryota; kingdom Viridiplantae; phylum Streptophyta; class Magnoliopsida; order Asterales; family Asteraceae; genus Tanacetum; species Tanacetum coccineum. The sequence goes on along the minus strand of BQNB010111442.1, from coordinate 15,957 downwards.
TGCGGGTTTATCAATTTAATAAATGAATGAATAAAAATCTTTTATTAATCGATCTTAAGACATCTTAACGCATTTTGTTACCTTGGGAGTCGTTTCGTGAACTTTCGGTTTCAGTTTCCGTTTAAACTAGTCTCGGTTTAAATTCTTGACACAAGATGAAACTCATGGGATCCTTCCCACCTCTAGTACCGGCATGGACCACAAGGAGGGGATAAGAACAAAAAACTTGCTAGTGATTCTTACATGATGGTCCTATTTCATTTGTTTTATATCTAACCATAAAACACACACACCATATACATGATATCAAAATCAAAACAACAAAACTTTCTCTCCTTTTTTTAGGTAAAGGGTTTCCCCGGTAAATGTATTACACCAAAAAGCGTTGAAGTACAAAATGTGTAGGTGAAGTCCTACACCCCAGCCCGTTACATGGGCAACAAACATGATGTAACATTTCTCATTTTTCGTGTCATTGTACGACCATATTAATGATCACTATTTATTTTAGTCCAATACGCGTTTACTCAATTATCATACAAGAGACTTTTAATTATGTCTCTGTCCTTTTTTTAATGTGTTAAAGGCGCTTCTCCCCGGTTAAATGGATTTACACCAAAAAGCCGTTTGAGTACGTACAAATAAGGTTGTGGTTGTGTATTTAGTCTATACACCCCCCTTAGCCCTTATTTGTTACGATTTTTATGTAGGCATACATACATGTGATTTTATCGAGCGAAGAGTGAGATCCGAAACTTGATTGAAAGACTTGAGCTTTCAAGAAGAGAAGGCTACTAGAACCAAGATATCACTCATAAATCGTAAAGTGACCATAACATTCTATATATACTAGTCCAATGCAAATGAGCTAAAACAAAGCTAATTCTTAATCAATGCCATCGAGATGAGACTGGACCACAAGGAGGGGATAAGAACAAAAAACTTGCTAGTGATTCTTACATGATGGTCCTATTTCATTTGTTTTATATCTAACCATAAAATACACACACACCATATACATGATATCAAAATAAAAACAACAAAACTTTCTCTCCTTTTTTTTAGGTAAAGGGTTTCCCCGGTAAATGTATTACACCAAAAAACGTTGAAGTACAAAATGTGTAGGTGAAGTCCTACACCCCAGCCCGTTACATGGGCAACAAACATGAGATTGACAAAACCGAAACTTATGAACAAGCTTCAAAAAGCTACTAACCAAAACACTAAAACAAAAATGACATAACCATTCTTATTACTACCAAAAAAGAAGCAAACAAACTTTCTTAACAATGCCATCGAGATGGCAACCAAAGCTCATGAAACGCCGTCTCATCAAGCTTACTTCTAGCAGTGTCTTCCAAATAGCCATTACGGCTAACTTCCATATCATACACGGCTAACTTCCATAGCCTTTACGGCTAACTTCCAGCAGGTCTTGTGCATTCAGGTGTGTGCATGAACCACACCCCTACTAACAACTCACGAATCATCCGAATGAGTGCTATCAACCTGCCTCCATCCAAGAAACATACCGAGCAGCAACAATTCCAAAGCACCAAACAATTAACAACAAACCCTAAAATTAGGGTTTAGAAGCCATATGAAATAGCGACAATGAACAAAGTCCACTCAAGCGACGAACCATACCATACAACATGATCCACAAGATTCAGACCATGTATAGTAAGACTTTCAATCAACCAAAACCTATTCAGGAAATGAAACCATAAAAACTAGAAAATCCCGCAACTAAACAAACGAATGTTAATACCTCATAATAAGTAATAAACAAACATTGTAGGGCTGTTGAATCTGCTAGACTTAAGGATCGAATGTCCCAAATAGGGCCAACGACTAAACCCTAAAAGGTTAGGGTTCACACCATAATAAGACAACATTAAGATGCACATCCATGAACCACCAAATCAAACATGAAAAAGGGTGTCGATTGACAAAGCATATCAACTGTAGTCCCACCAAAACACCAAGAAAAACCAATCCAACATGCTTTAAACCCTAAACACGATCAAGGATGATCGGAATAGAAGTAATGAACAAGACGACATGGTTATTAGGATTGAAAAAGATAGGTTAAGGTGGCGGCCGGATATCTCCTTTTTCTCTCCCCCTAAGGGGCGAGAAAAAACCTTAATTAACGTCATACTCTTAAGTTGAATGAGTTTTTTTTAACTTTCTCTCCTTTTCTATCTTATAACCGGATGAACCACCAAAGGGGCAAGAAACCATCATTTTTCAAGTTTTACCAAGATCAAGGGTTAAGAAACATTCAAGGGTTGATTCTTTTATAGTCTTGGGTAATCAAAACAACATTTGGGTTGTCTTCTCGTGTCGAATCCTAACCGAAAACCATAAAACTTGTAATTCTTCAAAATCTTTAAATAGTTGTACTTTTATGATTATTATGGTGATCTTAAGCTAGTTGTACAATGCGTTTGCTTTAAAAAACAAAAACTAAAATCGAAACAATATCAATAAGGGTGCGTTTGGTTATGACATGAACAAAAGGGAAGAACAAGGGTTGGTCATCTTAATGTCATGGTTGTTGTTGTAAGAAATGTTTTTTTAAGTCTAGAGCTTATTGATGCTTAGTTGGGAGTCTAACTTATTTATTTAGTTTTTGGGCTTGTTTGTTTGATTTTGGCCCAAGCCGTGAGCAAGAAAGAGGGTCATGGGCTCAGCCCATGACTTATTTAGCTTATTGCGAGACCTTGTGGCTTATTGTATAGCTTGTCTTAAATTCGGGTTTATTTTCTAGCTTACTTTGTTTTGGACTTATTTGGAGATGCTCATTTTGAGTTTTGGGCTTTTGTGGGTTTCGGCCCAACAAAGAAAAAGGAAAAGATATTAGGCTCGGCCCATATTGGTTTTTTATTGGCTTATTGCGTGCTTATTAAAGCTTATTTACTATTTATTGGAACTTGGAAAAAGCTTATTAGCTTATCTTAACTTCTGTTTTTGGATTTGAGCTTATTTGGTTGCTATTTTGGTTTTAGTGGGCCCAATATTATACTCGGCCCAATAAAGGGTTCGTGGGTTGCTTATTATGAAACTGGCTTATTTCGTGTGCTTATCGAGTGCTTATTTTGTCGTTTAATTTGGTAACTCATTGGGTTTTGAACTTATAACCTAAATTGGATTAATTCTAGCTTATTTTGAAACTTTTGAGCTTGTTGGGCTCCCGGCCCAATAAGAGTAATAAATTTCGGCTTAATAAAGCTTATTTGACCCGGTTTATAATATCAGATATTTTATAACTTGTTTGGAGTCTATTTGAAGAACTAAAAAGGTTTTGACACGAACGGACCTATATTTTGAAATTGTTAAAGAACTTTTGAGCTTATTGGGCTCGCAGCCCAATAAGAATATTAAGCCATAGCTTATTTTTCGAGACTTATTAATTTGGACTTGAGATCTTCGTGCTTTTGTATAACTTAGTAACTTATTTTGGACTTAAGTACTTATTTTTGGGCTTTGGAGGTCTCGGCCCATTAAGCCAAGATAAGCCGCGGCTTATCTTGAGCTTATTTGGTCTCGGCTTATTCCCTCGATCTATATTGGAGCTTATTGGCAACTTGTTTAAGTGAACTAACGAGAACTTATTTTATAATTACGTATTCGAGAACTATTTTGGAGCTATATGAAAGCTTAAAAGATACTAGTTGACTTATTGGGTCGAAAAGCGCAATAAGGTACCAATACTAAACTTGTCTATATTATCTGGTTAACTAAGGCCCAATGATGCAATTGAACTAAAACAATACTTGGATTTTGTGTTAACTATTAGATTTGTGAATGGGCTGGTACTTGAGTAAACTACAACGGTTTGAATAATTAATGAAGATATTGTTTTAGTAGGTCGTAATGAGAAATATAAAATTGGCATTTCGTTGAGAAATTGTTGGAAATGGAAAGTGATATAAATTAAGGTTTACAACCTTGGGGAAACTTTTACAACCGAACGGGTCATGTCGAAATTTTATAAAACATGTCACACTTATAAACTATCTTGGAAAAAGCCTATTTTCGTGTCGAGCTGACAAAAGGACAAATTTGATATTGTTTTATTAAGTGTCAAGGTTAAGACAATCGAACTTGAACATACTAGATTGGCAAGATTTTATACTTACCATTTTAGCCCGATAATATTTTATTATAAATTACCCTTATTTACTTTATCATCGTGGAACTATTTATTCTTTTATTTTCGATCTTTAGATTCTTAATCATAGATGGTCGAATTCTTCTCGGATCTTTTCGAACTTCTGCGTCATCATAACTCGTCGATTCTATTCTCGATCCTTATGCGTTAATGTCGCACTTAGCCCAAGTGCATCGAGTCATTTTACCTAGTTACCACACAACCATGATACAAAAACTTTGATAAAAGGAAATGAGAACTTTTGTGAACATCAAAGCAAACGATTGTACAACAAAGCAAACTCGAATGTCAAAATACTAAGGATACTTATTAATTAGGTCATGGTCGGGTACCACTATGCTTTGTGCAGAGGTTATCTTATTTAGTTGCTATCATCTTTTAAGGTAAGTTCTTGTAGCCCTATTTTTGACTCTTTTTCGTTGGGGGAAATGATACTCAAATTTGTTTTGAACTTGTTTTCTTACTGTGCGAAACTTTTATCTTTTTGGACAATGTTATGTGCTTATGACTGCTATGTGAATGACATGAGACTTGGTAGAACTTGTATGTGGATCATATTTGGTATTGTGAGGTGATCTTGTAATCTTGTGCTCTTGTGAACGTGGGAACTTGTAATCTTCCGCCCTATGTTTAGCTCCAGCTGGTAGGCTTTAGGTGTGTGTGAACTTAGAAGCGTGAATCTTTAAGAACGTTGGCCTCTATGTTAGTGGTGTATCTATGGATCTTCGATAACATGTGTTGCTATGTTGGCATCTAATCTATTGCATGTATTCACTGTCATATTGCACATTTGTCCACTTTTGAAACTATGGTACAACAACTAGGTTGTTATCAAACTTACGAACTTACCAACTTTATGTTGACATTTTCGAGTATCATTTTCAAGTGTGACCTTAATCAAGGTAAATCGAAAGTAATGGGAACTAAAGACGTACATACATGGGGTGTTATCTTGAGACTTGTGTATTTGGACCAAAAATGTAAATGGATGACTATGGTAAATCTAGATCTTTATACTGTGTGATCTTGTATCTTGAGCTATGTAAATCATTATGTCGCATTCCCGTGTTTCCGCTTTAGCGGGGTGTGACAAAGAGATATTAGGATATTTTAAAACTAGATTTTTTCAACTGCATCAAGCACTTTGAAGCTTCTAGTAAACTAGCGAATGGTGTAAATCCATCATTTATCACGCTCGTTCTAAAGGTTAAAGATCCTATTGGTGTGTCTGATTCCCCCCATTAGCCTTATAGGTTGTGTATATAAGGTTATTTCAAAAATTCTAGCGTCGAGGTTGGCAAAGGTTATTGGTAATATTATCTCCCCTAACCAAACTGCTTTTTTGTCGGGGCGTCAAATTCTGGACGAGGTGCTTATTGCAAATGAGATTGTCAACGTTGCATTGAAATCGAAACTAAAAGTCCTACTTTTGAAAGTTGACTTTGAGAAGGCTTTCAATAGTGTAAGTTCGGATTTTCTTATTGATGTTATGAAACAAATGGGCTTTGGTCATAGATGGTGTGAGTGGATTAAAAGTTGTTTACAATCTGCCACAGTTTCAGTTTTAGTAAACGGATCGCCTACAAAAGAGTTTCGCATGGAGAGAGGGCTTCGTCAAGGTGATCTGTTATCTCCTTTTTTGTTCATCAATGTAGCGGAGGTTTTGCATGTCTCAATACTTGATGCTTGTGGCAACGATATTTATAATGGATTATCGCTTGCTAATGACGGTTCTACCTATCTTTATTACAATATGCCGATGACGCTCTCTTTTTTGGAGAATGGTCTTCTAAAAATGATAAGAACTAGGTTAGGATTCTTAGTTGGTTTCAAGATGCGCCAGGCCTTAAAGTGAATCTCCAAAAGTAGTCTTTATGGTATTGGTGTGAATATAAATGAAGTGATTGATGTTGTTAATTCCATTAACTGTCAGCATGACTCCATACCTTTTTGTTACTTGGGTTGACCGGTTGGGAAAAATATAAGAAATAAAGAAAGCTGGCTTGGAGTGGTAGATCGAATTAACTCTAGGTTATCTTCTTGAACATCTCGTCTACTTTCGATAGGTGGACGCCTCACCCTTTCTAAAGCGGTTCTTGGAAGTTTACCACTTTATTATCTATCGATCTTTAAAGCTCCCGCTATGATTCTTAAGCAATTAGATTTTATCAGAAGGCGCTTCTTTTGGGGCTTTAAAGATGAGACAAACGAAATTTCATGGGTTAAGTGGGATAGTGTCCTTCAAAGTAGCGAGTGAGGAGGTTTGGGCATTGGTAGTCTCAGAGCTAAAATCTTGGGTCTTCTTGGAAAATGGTGGTGGAGATTCTTAAATGAGAAGAATGCGCTTTGGTGCAAAGTAATTTTAGTGCATTATGGTGTAGATGGCGGTTGTAATTCTAGAATCGTTTCAGGTCTACACAAAAGTATATGGAATTTTTTTTATTAATTCTGGTGTGGCTATTGATACTATTGGTGTCCCTTTCCATCTTTCTTGTTTAAGGGATGTGAAAAGTGGAGGCTAAACTTCATTTTTGGAATGATATTTGGATGCATCCAGGTCAAACGTTAAGTTCTTGTTTCCCGCGCCTTTATGGCCTCGAGTCTAATAAACATTGTCGAGTTAATGAGAGATGTTCTATGTTGAATGATGTTTGGGGTGGTAATTGGGAGTGGTGTTCGAGCCCACGTGGGAGGACTTTAGATGAAGTTAGTGAGCTATCTCGTCTCATTGGGAATCTTGTTCTTACTTCAGAGCAGCAAGATGGATGCAGATGGAATCTTGACCCAAATGGTAAGTTCACTGTTAATAACCTTTCAAAGCTTATTGATATTGCTATTCTAGGCTCTAATGTTATGTCATATAAAGTAGATTGGAACCGGTTTGTCCCAAAAAAGTGAATATTTTCATCTGGAGAGCGTAAAATGATAGGCTTTCGACCCGTGCCAATTTACTTCTCTGAAGCTTAACCATCTCATCTTCTCTTTATCCTTTGTGTGGCCTTGAGGAGGAATCTATACATTACATCATATTATCTTGTTTGGTTGTCTCTCAGTTTTGGAGTAAATTTTGGAAATGGTGGCGTATTAATCACCTCTCTAATATGTCTTCGATCTCAGACGTGTTGGAATTTTCTCCTCCTATCTCAAAGAATCATTGTAAAATCTTTCAAGCTTCGATATACGTCTTTATTAGGGAGACTTGGTCATGGCGTAATAGATTTGTTCACGCGGATTTGGTGTCTCTAAGCTCGATCCATAATGAAGACATCTTTACTCAAGCCCAACTTCTTTCTTTGCTTTGGATCTCTAGCAGAGGAATTAAGAGTTGAATAGATTGGATCACTTGAAAGTCTAATCCGTTTTCTATCTTACTTCGAGTGATGTATCTCGTTAGTTTTTCTTTTTGGGGGTTGTTTGGGTTCTTTGTGTTTTAGCTTGTATTCTTTCTTTTTGCAGATTTTCTTCTTGTAGATCTGCTATTTTTTGTAGTTCTCCTCCTTCTTTGTGAGGTTTGTTTGTTATAAAAGGTTGGCCGTTAAAAAAAACATAGCAGTGATGATGTGTAGTAGCATTAATTTGTGCGTGGAATTCTTTTATGTATCTATAAGAGTCCAACATCTGTTATGGCCACCTTTTATTAATAATTTTTTTGCACCTTTTAGGTGACTGTTGTTATTTAATGTAACGTTAATTTGTGTGTGCACTTTGTATACTAAGTCCAACAATCGTTATGGTCACCTTTGCACCTTTTAGCTGGCTGGTGATATTTAAAAACTACTTGGTACATTTTAACAACTTACAATGATAAAGTCTTGTTTTTATTATCGCATTCGCATATGTTTTGTCTTTTCTGTCTGAAATAGAAAGATTAATAAAACAAAGGTTTTGGGTCATTTGATCTCTGTTAACCCAACACCATTGAAATAATCAACATTTCTATACTGTTAAGAAAATACAATAATTTTAAAGCAAACCATCAAGTAAAAATGTAATTGAACAATACAGAGACGTTGATTTTTAAAAGTTTTCTAAAAATTTTCTGTCGAAATATTTAAAACTAAAAGTGGGATCAAAATATAAAATTTGAGGGGACAAAAATAAACAACAAAAATATGATTATTTAAAGTAAAAGTGATACACCTGTAGCAAAACCCAAGTGGGTCCCTAATCTAATGGCCCGTTTGGTTTGCTGATGAGTTTAAGATTAAGATTTGAATTTAGTTTGAGATTTGAAATTTGAGATAAGAGAGAGAAAATTATATTTAATTATATCTTATATATTATATATTAAAATATAAATATAAATATAAATTTATTTATATTACTGTAATAATGAGGAATAAAAAAAACATATGAGAGTAGAAACATATAGGACCCTCTTGTATCATAAAACCTCTTATAACCCTATCTTTTGTAGAACCTCATATTTTTGGGTTCATAATTTAAACACATCTAACAAAAATGCAACCAAACAATTGTTTTTGAGTTTTTAACCCCAAACCTAAAGAAATCCCACATACCAAACGGGCCTTAAAAAAGACTTGACGTGAATCGTGATGTTCTGTAAAAGTTCTCATAGTAAATGAACACTATTCGAGTTAGAAAAGAAATAGAATAATAAAAAAGGAAAATATGAAACGAATCTATAGGATGACGGGGAGATCATTTGAAACAAGATTTGTTAATGTTTTGTAGATCATTTGTAATTTGGATTTTTTTTTTTTTTTTTTTTTTTGTTTTTTTTTTTTTTTTTCTTTTTTTTTTTTTTTTTGTTTTTTTTTTTTTTTTGATCATTTGTAATTTGGAATATGTAATGCTTAACATTTGCAAGAAACATAAACTAAAGAGCTTGATATGAAAATATGAAAATACCTCTTACCTACTCTTATATTTAATTATTATCATCAGGGTTCTAAATAGCGCGCCATAGCGTCGTCATAGCGCGAAACGTGGCATCCACGTTACGAAACAGGTCAAGGTTGTCTCTAGGCGTGGCGTGCAATATAGCGTCATATAGCGTGATAAAGCGCTATAGCGCATAGCGTGGCGAGTTTTTTTGAAGTGTTTAAGGGATTTTCTAAAATTTGAGATTTATGCTTGGATTTACTAATATTTTGGATTGATGCTTGAATTTAATAAAATTTACTACTCATATTATTCTAAACTATGATATAATCTATAAATCTATAAATATTTTTTACCGCCTTAAGTCACGCCTTAAAAACGTCATGTCGCTACGCCTCATCATGTCGCTACGCCTCACGCTAAAGCTTGAGGCTTGGCTATGCCGCTACATCACGCTTCACGCTATTTATAACCTTGATTATCATGGCCGGCAATAAATAATATGAATATGTTATAAAATAATATTGCATGGAAGACCAGACAGTGGCCGGTTAATATACAAATATTAAGAATATTTTGTCTACTTGTTTCATGTCCCATTGTAATGGTGGTTGGCATCCTTTTTATGTAACACTAGGTAGATTTATTTGCCATTAGCATAAATATTTAACATCTTAAAAGTTGAATAATACATTTTTAAGAATCATGTGAACTTATTAAAAGGAAAAAGCATTTCGTATAAAGTCCACAAGAGGTAAAAAGTAACCCCTAACACATATGCAATGATGTGAGGTGGTAGTAGTTTACTATTAAAGACACTATTATGTTAGGTTATCTCCATGTGATGTAAGTGAGTAGTCTAACAATTTCTTTTTTTCCATCATGTCTAATTGTCCATCATACTCAGTTTTACCCATGCCTATTGCCATGCTTTTCTAGACTTTTTGCCATAACATTTGTTTATTACCTTTCACTTTTTATACTTATATGAATTCACGTATAACTTCTTATTTCCAAATTATAATAGATATATCAACTGAAATTAGACGCCACACTCCTTTCTCTGAAACATTTAATGGACATCCATCACCACAAAATTGAGTATTGTGAATGCATTATCATCCGTATTTCTTTCCTATTGTATATTTTCACCCACTTTTTGAGTGTCTACCCTTACTTTCAACTTTTAAAATATCAAATGCTCACTTATTTACTTCAACACCCTTCAATAATGACACAATAAATTACACGTAACAAATACTCCGTATCATAATATTTTCCTCACATAAAAAAATATATACAAATATCTTGATGATCGTCAAATTTTTGGCACAAATATGTATAACATATAAAATACAAAATTGTTTCATATTTTTAACACATTTGTGAACAAATATAAAATGATTTCCGCACATGTATATTTGCATCGTTAAGTTACTTTGTGAAATCTTCAATCTAACACAACTATTCCTACAATCTCAGCTTAATTTGCGGATATAATTACAATGTATATTGTTACTAAAAATAGCACATACAAATAAGCTTTAATATTGTTTAAATTAAAATGGAAAAACATGAACCTTAACAATCATTTTAGTGCATGAAACATTTGGCCATCCATTTTTTTTATCTGCAGAAGCAAGTAGCAGTACCTAAAAGTCTTGATGATGTGGAAACAATCATGATAATTAAATCCTAAATATCAATAACATGTTACAATATTGATTAATGCTACGTAGTCAATGGCGGATCTTGAACATTTTTTTAGGGGGGCCGAATTATTTTTAGCATACCAAAATAAATAAGTGGACAATAACTTTTAGACGGAAAGAGTAATTTTTACACTACTCGTCACCACGAACTTTGGGGGGGGGGTGGAGGGGGGACACTCTCTTGCCTCCACTAAAATCCGCCACTGTATGGAGGTGATAAACCTTATTTAAGAAAAGTTAATCATCAACTCATCATACACTTTCTTGTAAGATGTATCACACCATCATCGTCTCCATTTTTTTTAAAGAAAAGCCTGCAAGTAGCAACAGCGGAGATTAGGCCAAATTAAAAAAACCGTCTTATTATAAATTGTTGGAAAAATATGGTTTTGCAAAGTGATGTTTTGCAAACTTTGGACACCATTTAACATATGTAGATGTTATATGTCTTTGCACAAAACCAATATAATAACCCATACACGCAAAAATACTTACCCATCATCTAGCACCACACCCCACAATTCTGACCACAAACCCGCATTTTTCACCCACCCCCAAACAAAAAAGGTCAAGAGAAAAGGTTGATGAAGTCAAGGAGTTTGATGAACAAAGACTTAGTACTAAAGATCAAACTAAGGAAGAAATTGCTTCTAAAGCCTCTCAAACATCCACTCAAACACCCACTTCTATGACATTTGGTGATGATGAAACAATTGCTACACTTCTCATCAACATGAGTAAAGCCAAAGCTGCTTCTAAAGAAAAAGAGAAAGGTGTAGAGTTGAAGGATGTTGAAGACATTGATAGACCAAGGCCTACTTCCACAAGATCACTTATCACTTTAAAACCTCTTCCAAAGATTGATCCTAAAGACAAAGGGAAGAAGAAGATTGAAGAGGAGGAAGAATCTGAAAGTGAAGATGATGATATTCCTCAAGCTGTGAAGAAATTCAAACAGCTTGAGAGTGATGAAGAATTGGCTAGGAAAATTCAAGAAGATTGGGAAGCAGAAGAAGAAAGAAACAAGATTGCTGAAGAAAAAGCAACAAATGAAGCTCTCATCAAAAACTTTGATGATATAAAGGCCAGAATTGAGGCAGACAGAATTCTTGCTGAGAAGCTTCAAGAGCAAGAAAGAGAGCAGTTCACAATAGAAGAAAGAGCAAAGTTCCTTCATGATACAATTGCTGCTCAGAGAAAATTCCTTGCTAGACAAAGATCAGAGGCAATAAGAAACAGACCTCCAACCAAGAATCAATTAAGAAATCAGATGATGACCTACTTAAAGCATGTGGGGAACTTCAAACATTCTGAGTTGAAGAGTAAGAAGTTTGAAGACATACAAGCAATGTATGAAAAGATAAAAAGGTCAGATGAAGATTTCATTGCTATTGGGTCTGTTGAAGATGATAGACTGATCAAAAGAATGAATAAGAAAGATTCCTCCAAAGGAGAAGAGATCAAGCAGGAATCTAAAGAAGAAGTCAAGGAAGAGGATAAAGGAGAAGAGAACACAAGAAAGAGAAAGCACAGTACAAGGAAAAAGATGAAGTCAAGAAAAAGAAGATTCAAACAAGATACTTCTCAAGATGACCCATCTGACATTGAGAAAGAGAATGATGAGCTGAGATTGTGCTTGACAATAGCTCCAGATGAGGACAAGGAAGTAGATTATGAAATACTTGACAAGAAGTATCCAATCATTGACTGGAAGACTGAGAATCTTGGCACTAAACCACAGTTTGATGAATCTAAAAGATCAGAAGAGATTAATATGAATGTGGTAACAAGAAGTAATGGTCAAAAGAGATACTTCAGCACATTGATAAGAGTGCTTTCAGTGTTTGACAGAGAAGACTTAGATGCTGTATATAAACTTGTGATGGACATATATCAAGATAAGATTCCTGAAGGTTTTGATAAAGTTCTTTGGGGAGATTTGATAGTTATGTTCAATCCAGATGAACAAGATGAGTTTTGGAACTCACAGCATGAATGGAATATAGTCAGTTAGAAGCTGCACATTTCCTCAGGGTACCCACTGATGACAGATGAAGGATTAGTCATTCACATGCTAAATAGAGAAGAAGTATCCCTTTGAAGAAGGAAATACAGGTGCAAATGCAGAAATCTAAAATTATAGTCTGAAGAAGAAAGACTATTGGCAATGGAATTGATTACGATTTATCAAAAGAAGGTACTTGCTGATGATAGAATCTGAAAGAATAAGATCTAGATGGAAGTAAGAGGGAATGAGTTGTTGGCTAACCACCACACAACAAATGGTTTCAATACACCATGCTTTAAACAGGCAAAAAGAAATGGCTAAGTCCACAATCAAACGGCTTAGAGGTAAAGACTTTATCAAATCCGTTTATGTTTACAAATTACCAAAAATAGTAGGTTAATCCAACTCACCTAGCATCTTGGTGAAAAGTTGGCTTGTCCGAATCAAACAGTTCTTGGTAAAGACTAATCAAAATATTGTGATACTGATAGATGTGCAAAAAATATATGGTTTTATCAATGCACCAATAAATGACAAAGAAGCAGGTTGGCTAGTCCAAACACAACACGTATTTTGGTAACGACAAATCAAATACGTGATGGTTGACAGTTTACCAAAAACTGTATGGTAATTAACTCACCATATTCTTAGATGAAGAGTTATCTATCCCAGAGCAAACGGCTACTGGTAAAGGAACATCAAATCCGTTAATGGCTGGTAGTTTGCCAAAAACTACAAAGCCAACTTAGTTGGATTGTAGGTAACAAGATGTTTGCTGTGTAGCGGAAAAATGTTGCTGAACAAGCTGGAAAAGACTAAGTTGGCTGCTAAAAGGATAGAGTGTAAACAATTTAAGAAATGATTAAATGTTTGGATACATCCTACTGTGCAATTAAAAGAAACTTAAAGGATTAAAGAAACCCATGAAGTTAAAATAGTTTTAACATTCATGTTTAAGGGAGGATTGTTAGGATTAATGTTTTCTTAACTTAGTACCGACAGTACAAATAGTTAGTACCGACAGTTATACTTAGTACCGACAGTACAAAATAGTTAGTACTGTTAGTTAGTTAGTACCGTTAGTAGAAAGTTAGTTAGTATCGTTGAGAAGAAACGATTATTTCTAGTCTACGCGATTTAGTTTAAAAGTTAATTTAAAAGTAAACGCGCATCGGACCAAAATAAATAGTGACGAATAATAGGAGTCATAGAATGACCTGAATTTGAGAAATGTTACAGTCTCCACCCGTTAAAAGAGCTTTGTCCTCAAAGCTTAAGACCTTGTAGTGGATGACGAAGCCCGGTTTGTGAAAAGCTGTGGGTATTTTTGTTTGAACGAATCTTCACGTTCCCAGGTGAACTCAGGACCTCTCCTAGAGTTCCAGCGAACCTTAACCAATGGTATTCGGCTTTGCTTCAATCTTTTGATCTCCCGTTCCATGATTTCAATGGGCTCCTCCACAAACTGGAGCTTATCGTCAACGTGAATTCCTTCGAACGACATGACTAATGGTTCGTCAGCGTAACATTTCTTCAGATTAGACACATGGAAAGTATGATGAACTCTGCTCAACTCTTGGGGAAGTTCCAGCTTGTAGGCAACTTTCCCAACTTTGGCTAACACCCTGAAAGGTCTGACGTATCTTGGATTCAGCTTGCCCCGCTTACCGAATCGTACAACCCCTTTCCAAGGTGAGACCTTTAGCATAACCCTATCCCTAACTTCGAACTCCATCGGCTTTCGTTTCCGATCAGCGTAGCTCTTTTGTCGATCCTGAGCAGCTTGCATCCTCTGCTTGATCAGGACGATCTTTTCCGTTGTCTCTTGGATTAATTCTGGACCAGTCAGTTGAGCTTCTCCAACTTCGGCCCAGCACACCGGTGATCGACATTTTCGACCATACAGTGCCTCATAAGGTGCGGCCTTTATGCTAGCGTGATAACTGTTGTTGTATGAAAACTCGGCCAAGGGCAAATGCTTAACCCAGCCTTTTCCAAAGTCGATCACGCAAGCACGTAGCATGTCCTCGAGAGTTTGAATAGTCCTCTCGCTCTGGCCGTCAGTTTCTGGATGGTACGCAGTGCTCATACTTATATCTGTACCCAAAGCTTTCTGAAATGATTTCCAGAAATTGGATGTGAATCTCCCATCACGATCACAGATAATCGAAGCAGGTATCCCGTATCTTGCTACTATCCTATTCAAGTACAACCTTGCCAATTTGTATAATGGGTCATTTTAACACCCCCAAATTTACACGCAGCGGAACCAACAATTTGGGTGTTAAATAATAGTACAATAGTCATAAGATATAAAGAACGACTCAATGAGACGTTTTAAAAACAAACAACCATTCCATTCCATTATTATCAGAGTTTAAAAGCGTAGTCCCAAGAAATCGTTACCATACATAAAATAAGTTTGATTTAACCAAACTAAAACAAGTTTTTAATGAGGAATGGGTTTTTAAATGGTGGACAAAAGTTTAGCGCAATTCCTCCACACCAGTGCCTCCAAGCCTTCATACTTCAATTACCTGAGATGAAACATGCTAAAAAGTCAACACGAGGTTGAGTGAATTCATAGGTTTGATAATTGATAAAAGAATTGAACACAAGCATAAAAATAATCATATGCTTCATATAGACTTGTTGATCAGACAAGCTAATAAACAACAGTTGCATTGAGCTCGCGACACCGATCCCATTGACGAAATCCATAATCAATTAATAATATAATGAATGCCCCCAGGCTAGGTATTTTCGTCAGATACCTACTTACATCTCCATACAATATGTCCGTACATTGGGAGTGCTCACTTTCCCGGATACAAACTTCCCAAAAACCGAACCGGGTTGTCAAGCCCATAGCGCTATTAATTGTATGAGCGGCTACCCATCATAGGTAGTTGACGGCTCACGATTGGGGTCTTATGACGAAAGCTACTCAAGCAACAACATATATTCACATACGGGTCCAAGCATACAAGAAGAAAACTACTTGTGTTCGTTTTATAAAAACTAGCATGCATCTCCCTCGCGGGGTTTAAGAAAAATACTTGAAAAGCGAGGCTATGAACTCACCGTAAGTCAAGTAAACGACGAAGATCGAGAAGCTGAGTATATAGATCGAGAGAGATCACCAACAATCACCGACCACCTATAGGAGTGACGTGACTTAGTAAAATATAAAAGTAAAAACAATACGTAAA
>BQNB010111441.1:4423-22349 GCA_026074375.1 Tanacetum coccineum | reverse complement strand
CTCAAAGAAACCCTAATGAGTCCTATAATGACCCGCGACCTAACTTACTCATTTTTAGCCCGTTTTAACCCAAACCACTTCTTGACACAAACCATGATGACATGTATCCATCATTCTTTGATCAATGTATGTGAAATATAAGCCAAAAACAAGAATTTGAACCCTTATGAGCTCATATGAACCCGAAACCCATTCTTTTGCAATATTGACCCATTTTAAAGGATTCCTTTGCAAAATAACTTACCCACGTGCATCCTAAGTTGCTTACTCAGCTGCTACAACAAATATCTTCATTTTTTTTATTAAAAAGCTTGACATGGCTCTTGTTTCTTCCTTTCTTTAGTTGTGGCATACTAGGAATAAACCAACACACCAAAGCTAGTTTATAGCTTATACAACTCATATCATAGCTTATACACCTCATAATCTAGACCCCTCACATGTCCAAACTAGATTACAAAGTCTCCTTGGTCCCTAAGTTTCGAAAACACTATAAATAGGGCTCTTGTGTGTTCATTCCAACTCGCACCGCACCATCTTCTCTCTATAACCCATAGACAGCAATCCTTTCCTCCATTATGATCCTAGGATCATTAAAGAAGTTTAAGAAGTGAATCCCTGAAGATTTGAAGCCCCGAGAACAAGATACAAGGCGTACGAGTGGAAATACTACCCGAAA
Organism: Tanacetum coccineum; assembly: GCA_026074375.1. Lineage (NCBI taxonomy): Eukaryota > Viridiplantae > Streptophyta > Magnoliopsida > Asterales > Asteraceae > Tanacetum > Tanacetum coccineum. The sequence continues at coordinate 21,670 of BQNB010111441.1, read as the reverse complement.
CGACCCATTTCCACCATTTTTGCTCCTTGAAGCTCAAACCCAGGTTCAGAATGTTCTACTTCTGCTCCTACACTCTTATAATGTTCATATGATCCTAAATATACTCTTGTTAAAGTTTCATAACTCAATTCATGCTCATTTTCCATTTTGATCCAAAACCGTACACCCGAAACCCTAATTTTGCGTTTTTCTTAAAAATAAATGTTATAATGATTAAATATTGTTATAATCTATCCTAGCATGCTTAAATAATGTTAAAATAACCACTTTATTTATTAATGATGAAATTTGATCTTAAAACCAGCACGTTTACGTTTTGAAACCCTAATTTGACCCGTTTTGCTTCCTAGATTAACAAATCGTTATTCTAAACTTTCGTTGTGTTAAATCTTCATATTTTAGTTTATTATAACTTATATATATCTGTTAAAATGTTAAAATAAGCTTGCATGGCAATTTGGACATGTTTTGTAAATATTATCCATGCAAGGGGTATATATCGTAACTTTCTGAAACTTATAACTAAAGGGGCTGAAAATGTCATTTTTTCAAAGTTATAACTATAGGGGACTATTATCTCACTTTTCAAAGTGCAAGGTTTACTTGGTATATCTTTTAAAGTTGAAGGACCAAAGTCGTAAAAGTGCAAACTCCAAGGGTAAATTCTGCCACTTTTCAAACTCAAGGGTCTAAAATGTAACATTTTGAAAAAGTATAAAATCATGTTTAAAACCTTACAAGACATAACTTTAATTAACGCTTCTCGTGCTTAACATTTCCAGATATTGATTAAAACGCTTAAAACCGATTATATCATATCACAATACTAGGGAGCTTCATATTAAGGAGTTTCATCTTGGTATTACGTTCTGACTGAGTTGTTGGGTTTACGATTTAAAGTGCCCTAGCTCCTCAAACGTTTACTGAATGACTTCTGAATTATGATGGCCCGAACGGTGATACAATAATTCCAAACTCTTCAATCAAACTCATAACTCTTAAAACTAAAGTTCTAGAGTACAATCTTCCTAAGACTCAACATATTTACTCAGGTTGCGTGACGTGGCTGTTTACTATCATTTTGCTATATCAACCTTCCCCGTTAAGATTGTGATAAGGTCGTCAGCTTTCATTTTGGAATATTTATTACATCTACCTATCAGGTGAGTTCATAGCCTCGCCTTTACTTATTTTACATGTTTTATAAACCCTCGAGGGGGATACAATACTTTTACAAACTATTTTACATACTTGAATAGCTTAAAACAATGTGATAACTTTTCAAAGTCATATACATGCTTAAACCAGTGGAATAGCAAGTGTTTTTACAGAGATATATGCTATCCTGATACGACTATTAACAACTACTGTCTAAGTTACATTATCCAAAATCCCTCAAATCATGGACTATTAATCACTTTTCTGGTGAACCGAATATATAGAAAGATCTATCGGATTGATGAATCCTGTTTGTGTTAGACGGATAGGTTAAACAATACACACTATATTTTGAATTTCATGGTATATGGCAAAAACCTGACACCAAGGGCCATTATCTCTATAATATATATCACATCAATTTTGTATATATAGATACACTAGTCAAGTTTGTGAGCAGATGAGCTTAGACCAAGACTATACTAGATACCAGACAAGACCAGACATACCAAACCAGACCAATAACTGCGGGTGAATGAACACAGTTACTATAAAAAATTGTTATTCATTGCAATTATTACAAATAACATGTAACGGTAATCACATGACCCCAAGATCTCATAACAAGTCCATTTTCCATAATAATATGGTTGTTTGTACAATTATTACACTATTGACTTTGTATTTCAAATCTTGTTTATCAAACGCTATGTAATTTCACTCAACCTTGTGTTGACTGTTTAGCATGTTTGATCTCAGGTTAATAGTACTGACGGCACAGAGTGGGCATGGACTGCGAATATGGCATAAAACTTAGTATATCATTATCACATTGTATGTAACTAGATTTTAGGACCTGCCTTTTGTAACACGTCTGATTTAATAAAATATAACGAATCATTTTGAACAAACGTCCTTTTGGTACTTTTCTATGATTAATGATTGTTGTTTCATAGAAGTAATAACCCCAGATTAGCTTCTCTGCTATAAGTAAAAAAGGGGGTGTTACAGATTGGTGTTCAGCGCCAAGGTGTATAGGAGAACAAGTCAAAACCTTAACTATAGACCACATTTCTTTTTCTAGTCCATTAATATTCTCCGTGCCACTCCATTCCGGGGATCAGTATGTAAAGATCATAACTATTATACTATAATATGACCATAAATGACCTATGATTATTTACACTAGTTGAGTTAACAGAAACGATGTCTTCTCACCAACCACACTACTTCCGGATCTTGAGGCTGCTTTTTCCTTTTTTTAATATCTTAACTATACTACCGATCTCATCAGATTATTTCCCCAGCTTCACCGGAAGCAGGTTCTTATAAACTCTTCGGAGAAAACGTTAAAGAGAATATAATCCCACCATTATTTCTCAACTTTTACAATAGATCCTTGTTTGAAGACGTACAAGGCATGTTAATGCTGAAGGAATTACCTATTTCATCACCAGATCCTATTACTTCACCAGCTATTTTTGACTCCATCTCCGGTATTACCACCATCACTACTATTTGATCCCCGATATTTCTTTGTTCCTGAAGAACTATTACCACCTAAGAAGTAAATCCATTCGCCATCTTCTTCCTCAACTACGTTATCTAATTCATCTCGGAATCAAACTTGTAATTTGGTATCACCATCCTTCTCAGTTTATACTCCTACCCCACCTCAAGTATTTGAAATAGGAAAATGTTCAATTAAGATGTATCTAAAACATCATGAGAAACATGTTTAAGATAATTTGGAATACTTAGATGGAACCTATCTTACCCACATCGAGAAAATGAGGAAGGTACTATGATAAAATAAACATACGAAGGAAATAGTGACGAACTAAAGACCAAACTCAGAAAATCCAATACTCAGATTAATCAAACTGTCAAAAGAAAGTTGAGGCAAAAGGAAAAGATTGCCTTGCTCACTACATAATTTCCGGATCTTAAATAAATACATTGAGAAAATCCAAGCTCGTCACCAAATAAGATCAGGGAGATCCTTAGGATGTCGATCTACCGGATCAAAATCAACACGCTATATTATAAAATTATCTCCTACACTATGTGTGCTATAAATAAAAACGCTTGTCAGAATCTTAACTATGTACAGTAAGAAGGCGAGTTATTTATAAAGGCAATCCCGTTTCGTATCTTATTGTTCCAACTTAACGCTCTTTCATCATCATTTCCACCAATAGCATCATTATCTCCATCTTTAGCTGCCATCCAGCAACTAATTAATGATGGCATTTCCTCCGCTCTGAAAGCACAAGCTGCATCAATGGCAAGTGCTAGTAATCCCAATAGGAACACCGGACCTACCGGAACTCCTTTAGCAAAAACAGGAAACTATAAAGAGTTCGTTAGCTGTCAACCTTTCTACTTCAATGGTACAGAAGGAGCAGTTAGCCTCATTCGCTAGTTTGAGTGGACTGAATCAGTATTTTCTCGTAGCCACTGTGCCGAAGAAAACAAAGTGACATATGCTACCGGTACTTTAACCGATGATGCCCTGTCTTGGTGGAATTCATACGCTCAACCTATTGGAATAAATCAAGCCAATCAAATCACTTGGACCGAATTGAAAAGACTTCTTACCGATAATATTGCCCTGGATACTGAAGTCAAGAAAAGTGGAAGACGATTTTACAACTTGGGTGCGAAAGAGGAAATGATATTAAGACTTGACATATGGAGATTTCTAAGAGAATTAGTCGGTGTTGTATGCCCAAACATGGTACCAAATGCCGAGAAACTTATGGAAGTCTTCATCAATGGATTACCTAGAAGTATTGAAGGAAACGTTACTGCCTCAAAGCCTCAAACTTTGAGAAGGCAATCAACATATCCCAAAGGTTAAGGACAATAAGAAGCCTGATTATGTGTCAAGAAGTTAATGACCAGAAACGTAAGCATGAGGATAAGGTAAACATCATCAACAACAAACTAGTAGAATAACTATAACAATTAACAACCGTCCACAATGGAATCACCGACCAACCATAGAATAGGAGAGCAAGAAACCTTTTGGTACTATACTGCCACCAATGGTATACTGGAGAATCGTTCCGTTTTTGCGAACAAGATGGGGGGGGGCACCTACATCACATAGGGTCCCCATGCACTGTCAAGTGGTCTAACTTGCAACAAGATAGGTTGAATCTGACCAACACTCAGAAAACAAAAGATCAGATCACTAGAGACTAATCTACAAACGATATCCTAACTTGTAATGCCTTGCGGTAGAGAAGGACATTATGCGAATCTAGTGCTCGAAAAGCAAACAAAGAGCCAACAAAACCAATACTAGAGATGAGCTTAATTTTTTCACTTTAGGATTTTCTACCCTAAAAAAAACTCTCGTGGATATTCAACTCGTCATCAGAAGTCTTCTTCAATCTGAAAACCCCAATCATCAATCAACAATCCGCGTCTTCTTTACTTATATCCTACTACAAGAACTTAGTATAAGTAGTCAACTCTTTTGTTCATATTTAATGTTCGGTAGGTAAAGTATCCATGAAATAATAAAGTGGATATTCCATTACATCTTGTTTACTATGATATCAAAATTCGGCCTCGCTTTCTAATTCCTATTATGTTTAACTCTGAATAACTCCCTCATACCTTATATTATCATCCTCGATTGATATGGGCGTCATACATCAACACCTGATATTATCTAAACAATTCATTTACATACACAATTACCATTATCGTGTTTTTTATGCGTAGGAAAGACGATAATGATCATCTTATTGTAGATGAATTTGGTCATTTCTGTCATTGAATAAGGAAATTATAAATCTCTCGAACTATGAATTTTATAAATTTCAGTTACAAGAATTGGACGCTTCTTTATTGCAAGTGAACAAATATAAAATAAGTAGGCTTAAGTATATAACATACGTACAAACAAGTTTCTTTTAATCCGTTTGTATAAACAATTCCTTAATCATTATCATTATCACCTTCATTACCTTCATCATCTATTCATTTTAAAATCTGTATCTCACGTGATTAGCAACTCTCTTACAAATTCATAATCATTCCTTGACATCACTCATTCCATGATCTCCATATTCTAAAATTTTGCTGTTATATTCTGCAACATAATAACAAGGAAACACACAAGAATCGTAGCAATACCAAATGTATTTTCAAATACCACCTAGGTATGAAAATTTTGACTAAGACTTGTGATAACATTCATATTTTGATTTGACTTTTAAAGGTTAAAGGAATAACGATTCCCTTACGATCTGAATGGCGCAAAGTATATGTCCTCCACCCAGGTTCTACCGTATCAGGATCAGAATAAATTCTAATTGGCTGTCTTCAATAAGTGTAGTCTTGAAAAATAGAAAACGGTGTAAAGGAAGTAAATATAATTATGGTGATAGCAACAAAAATATAAATGCACACACACGTGGGACTTGTGACCTTGATTAGCCAACATAAAATAAAATTTCTATGCCTAGTAACCTAGCATATAATCACTATAAACTTTCATATTAAATCTCGGGATGAGATTTCTGTAAGGGGTGGAGGAAACTATAACAACCCAAGAATTTTCAACCCCCCCCCCCAAAAACCCTATTTTACTATGATCACAATATTTTAAGGGGAACATTTTTCGGCTTTATTAGCATTACTAGGCATTGTTCAATATCGAACAATATATAATTGGTAATTTGCATAACTAAAGTAGAACGAGCTCACCAACCTACCTATGGCAATCTTCGTCATTCATATATGTAATCAAACATCACAATATGTATCAAGTCAATACATCATAATCCTTTATTACAAAGTACATATTCCTATAATGTACCATTCGGAACGTTATATCAAACGTGGCTTATAAACCGTTATCGTCTACCTCTAAACCCAAAATTCATGAAGGGTTAATAACTAAGTGGAATAACAAGCTACTAAAGCAAATTGACAAGTATTTATAACATCTCATTTGAAATATAAACTCCACTAAGTCAGTACAAGTCTGTATAAAGCACAATGTACAAATCATGAACATGAACTCCAAAAATAGGCCGTTTTACCTCCGTTTTCATTCTAGTTTCTTCATCACCACTTGTGTACAAGCTACTACACTCAATGTACAATATGTAAACCCTAATTATTCTATTCATAAGCTTTCATACACATTTTTACACTCAAAACCCTAATTCAAAAGTCAGAAACCCTAACCTGAGCTAAATACTACACTATGACCCGTTTCTTCGTTTTTATCCATTGTAAACCCAAACCAACACTCAAATAAGTTATCAACCTTATTTACAATCATGATAATCCTATCAGAACATTATTTTCATCATTACCTCATCATCTTATTTCATTTGTACGTAAAACGAATCCAAGAAACCCTAAATGTACCTAATTGGTTCATTTGACCCGTTTACTCGTTTCTAACCATTTCATTCTCAAGTAAGCAACCAAGAGCCATTGTAAACTCATAAAATGAGTTTACAAACCATTATCCATCATTATCCCATTACATTACATACGACAAATACAAGAGAATTACAAAGCTAGAAAACCCTAAAAGTCTTATAAGAGCCCTAATTCTAACCCATGACTTATTCTTTCCATTTTGACCCATTTTAGCTTAAACCACCAACTAAATTTCATTAGTAATACCTTATAAAATGTCAAGGATCAGTATTCAATCATCTTTGATCAAGATTACACGAATTATAAGCCAAGAAAGCCAAAGAAACCCTAATCGAACCAAAAGTGAACCCGCGACCTTATTTACTCAATTTCGATCCGTTTTAACCCAAACCACCTGCTAACTTTCGTTAATACTTCTTATTAAAAACCTTAAGATCATATTTTAATCATTCCTTGATCAATGCTCACGAAATATAAGCCAAAAACTTAAATTCGAACCCAAGAAACCGCCATAAACCTAGACCCTCGACTAGTTTTTACCCATTTTTACCCATTTAAAACTCTTCCCATGTGCAAGCACCTCCATGAATCACTCCCATGTGCCCTCAAGCAGCTTACCCACCTGCTTAAACCTTTCCATGGCCAAAATCAAAGCCACATCTCCTCCTTTTGTGCTACTTCAGCCGTGGCAAGCATCTAGGACCTCCAACACCTTCAATCTACTTCCTAGACCTCCCAACTCACACCATAGCCTCAACACTTCAGCTACTAGATGTTACACATGTCATAGATCAGATCATGAAGCTATCTTAGTCACCTTGCCTTGTTCAAGTATAAATAGGACTTCAAATCCTTCATTACAACTCGCACCACACCTCCTCCTCTATAACCCTTATAGGCAGCAATCCTTTGCTCCATTATGAATCCTAGGACCAGTTAAAGAATTCTTCAAGACGTGAAGCCCTAAAGAATTAGAACCTTGGATGTGAAGATACAAGGGCGTACAAGTGAAATACTACGCCAAGACGACCCATTTGCCCATTTTTGAATCCTTGAAGCTCAAACCCAGGTTCTTAGGATTAAAAATTCTTGATCCTACACTTTTATAAGGGTTCATATGATCCTAAATGATACACTTGTTAAGTTTCATAACTCAATTCATGCTCATTTTCCATTTGATCCAAAACCGTAAACCCGAAACGCCTAATTTCGCAGTTTTTCTTAAAAAGCTAAATGTTATTAATAGGTTAAATATTGTTATAATCTTATCCTAGCAATGCTTAAATAATGTAAGAATAACCACTTTATTGGATAATTAATGAGAGGGAATTTGCACTTAAAAACCAACGCGCGTTACTTTTTGAAAACCCTATTTTGACCCGTTTTTGCTTCCTAGCTTAACGATTCGTTATTTGTAAAAACTTTGCGGTTGCGTAAATCTTCATATTTCTTGTTTATTATAACTATATAAATGTCTATTGAAATATAAAAAAGCTTGCAGTGCAATTTGGAGCATTTTTGGGTAAATATTATCCAATGCAAGGGGTTATATATCGTAACTTTCTGAAATTAAGTAACCTAGAAGGGCGCTGAATATGTTTATTTTGGATCAAAGTTGATAATAGCAGGGTGTCTATGTATCACTTTTTAAAACTTCAAGGTTTTTACTTGGGAATATCTTTTTAAAGTTAAAGGACCAAAGTCGTAAAAATCAAACTCAAGGACGATATTTGTCAACTTTTCAAACCCTATGGGTCTAAAATGTAACATTTTTGACAAAGTATTAAAATCATGTTTAAAACCTAACAATAGACATAACTATAATTTGAACCTCCCGTGCTTAACATTTCCAGATTATTGATCAAAATGCCTTAAAAAACCGATTATATCATATCACAATACTAGGGAGCTTCATATTAAGGAGTTTTCATCTGGTATTAAGATCTGAACTGAAGTTTGGGCTTACGATTTAAAGTGTCCTATCATTCCAAACGTTTACTGACAGACCTTTCTGAATTAAGATGGCCCGAACGTTGATACAATAATTCCAAACTCTACAATCGAAACTCATAACTCTTGAAACCTAAGTCTAGAGTACAATCTATCCAAAGTCTCAACATATTTACACAGTTCGTACGTGCTGTTTACTATCATTTTACTATATCAACATTCCCCGGTTAAGATTGTGATAAGGTCGTCAGCTTTCATTTTGGAATATTTATTACATCTACCTATCAGGTGAAGTTCATAACTCGCCATTTAACTATTTTACATGTTTATACTAAACCCGGCGAGGGGGATACCATGCTTGTTACAAACTCTTTTACATACTCGTTTATCTACAACAGATGTGATTACTTTTAAAGACTATACATGCATAAACCAGGAATACAAGTTTTTACAAGTTATATTTCAATCCTGATACACTATTACAAATACTGTCTAATGTTATATTATGCCAAAAGTCCCTCATTATCCATGGACAATAAACACTTTCGGGTGGAACGCGAATATTGTGGATAGATCTAGTCGGGATTGTACGAATCCTGTTTGTGTTAGCCGATATGGTAAACCAAACACACTAGTATTGAATTTCATAGGTGTATATGGCAATTACCTACACCGGGGCCATTATCTCTAATATAGAATTACATCATTTTGGGTATAATATAAACTAGTCAGTTGTGTGTGCCATGAGCTTAGACCAGACCTATACTCTACAGACAAGACCAGACCACCAAACAAGACATAACGCATAATACCCAGTTACTTATAATAATTGATATTCGTTGCAATATTATTAACAAATAACGGGTAGGAAAATAACATGACCCAAGATCATATACAATAACATTTTCATAATAATTGTGGTTGTACAATTAATACACTATGACTTGTATTCGAAAGTGTTTATCAAACTTTATGAATTTCACTCAACCTTTGGTGTTGACTTATTTAGGCATATTTATCTCAGGTTATTAGGCAATGTACGGCACGAGAGGCATGGACTCGGAAATGGCTAAAACTGTTATCATATCAAAGGTATGTAACGAGATTTAGGGACCCTGCCTATGAAAAACCTGATGTTGAAAGATAAAAAAAATTTTGGATAACGTATCTTTTGAACAAACGTCTCTTTTGGGTCATTTTCTATGATTATGATTGTTGTTTCCATGAAGTAATACCCTAGATTAGCTTCCGCTGCTATATGTAAAAATGGGGGTGTTACAATGCATGTCAGAGATCAAGAAACATATCATCAAGAAGTGAGATGCCTCAGAACAATGTAACACCCCCAAATTGGGTCGCAGCGGAAAATGGGTTGAGATTGTTACTTCATAGATCAATAGCACAGGATATATATAAGAACGACCATTTAAAAGTTATTTAAAACCGATACATTGATTATAAACAATTGTTGTTACATAAGCCAAAACTTCACTTGTTATTGTTCAAATAAAAGATTTTAGTCCCGATAGCAAAAATATCCTGAAAATGTAATGAAACCAAATCATTTTTATGCATAATGACTTTCCAAATAACGACCACCAATTGATCCTTTGTCTTGTACCACATTGATCTCGTGAAAAAACATTGCTTAAAATGTCAACACATGAAAAGTTGGTGGAATTCATAGGTTTGTAAAATTATAATGTAGGGACCGCAATGATTTCTCCATGATAATGCAACAGAATGCAAAACTCAATAAAAATGTATTACGTTTTCCCCTAAGCTCATGACACTGGAAGTGCGACATGTATGAATTGCAATATAAATTGCCAACATTGCCCGTGATGATGTTCTAACCCGCAACATCCCAAATCCGACATGGTATACGTTTGTTGTCCGGCATACCGGCACAATGAGCATGACTCACCCAAACGGGGATGTCAATCCCAAATAGATCTATTCATAACATTCGTGCTCGCATAGTAATTGACAGTTCATGATTGTAGGCTCAGAGGGTTATCGCTACTCAGGAAAACACGTAATCATAATGTAAAAATGTCCACTTGTGTCTAATTGTAAAAACCATGCATGTTTCTCACCCCAAAACTTTTAAATCATAGAAATCGTAAAAACGTAGGGCTATGAACTCACCTCGAGTAAATGAATCAACAAAAATATATCAGATGCGTGAAAAACGTCACGTATGTGTCCGAGTGTAACCTAATTAATTATAGGTCGTTTGAGTACTAAGTACTTTGAATAACTAATATCGTATATAATTATATATAGCTACATCATCATCTAATTGTAATTGAGAAATAATATTTATAAAGTTAAAATGTTTATAAATATTACCTTAGTAAAAATGTCATAACTTTCTCGTTTTAAGTCTGTTTTGTACGTTCTTTATGTCGACGCTTTCGTATTATAAAGATATATCAAAATATTACATTTTAATATTTTTAACCCTCTGGTGAACAGTAATTTTTACTGTTCATGCACTTTATAAAATTATTTTTATAAATTTAATTATCGTAATTCTCGTAAAAGTCATATCTTATTCGTTTTAAATCCAATTTAAGCGATTCTTTCGAGCACGTCTTCGTAATTAAAAGTTCTATCTAACTAAAATATTTTCTAAAAATTTGCTGAGATGAACAGTACTTTATTTTTATAAAAGTATTTATTATCGTAATCATGAAAAATCAATAACTCCTTCGTTATTGATCAAATAATTATGATTCTTAATGTTTTGGAATTCTAAAAATATGTACTTTCTGTGAAAAATAAGCATATATTTTTATCAGATGTGGAAAATAATAAGTTTTTATAAAATTGTTTTTATAAAAGCTTTTATTATCGTAACTTGCAAATGGCGTATCTTCTTTGTTATAGCTCGGATTTTCGAGTTCTCTATATGCCTACGATCGTCATGACATGTAGTATCTTATAAAAATATAAAATACATATCTTATTTTCGTAATTAAAACAGAATGTTTGGATATTTTGGTTAAAATGTGTTTAAAACTTATTTTTATAAGTTTTTAGTTTAGTAACTTTGTTACAAGTCCTCCATAACACCTATACTACAAGTCCCATATACTTCAGGTCTTTTAGTCCATCTTTTGTCCAAGAATATCAAGTGCTTACATTTGTTTATCCATAATCTTCAATAAATAAACTTTTAAATAATTATTTTATATATACCTTTATGAATTGATCCATACTTGTATAATGTTTATACTTCCATTACCACATGTTCTCAAGATCAATATAGCATAAGACAAGGTATATCAAACCATGATCAAGTGTAAAAATCTATTTTACATGTTAATATATATCCTAGATGGTGATTTACTATATAAACAGCATATACACATAAAATCACAAATGTAAAGAGTTTAAGGTTTTTAAATGACCTTATGATGAAGTATGATAAAGATTAATAAGTTCTAAACCCTAGTTTAGAATCAAAACCCAAGCTTCCAAGACTACTAAGATTATAAAACCTAATTTCAATGAAAACCTCTAATCTGCTGAACCTTCTTAACTTACTACCCTCTTTTTAACACCTAAGTCAAACTTCAATACACCTTAGGATACCTTCAAGATATAGAATGTTTAGCATCCTTATATACTGGTAAATAAATTGTAGAATTGTTTGAGGGTGTTGAGTTTAGCCGTTGGGCCCGTGGGCTAGAGGGAGAGAAACAAAGAGAATGTGTGAAATTTTGCTTAAGGAAATGTGTTGTGTGTTATCTCTTACTAGTGTGCATGTATTTATAAACCAACCTTGGTTGCTAGTTGATTGCACTATTGGAAGTCTAAGACAAGATGATGGAAATAAGGAAAATCTTGGTCAAAACCTAGTCATGGTACTTAAGGTTTAATGAGTCTTATGTTGTACATGATATAGTTGGTTTATTATGTGCTCAATGTCCCTTTAGGACTATATTCTTGTTCGAAAATTGAGGGGGGGAGGGACTAGTTGATCTTTGATATTTTGTAGCAATGTTGAAGTATTACTTAAAGTTTAAATGTGTAAAGGTTAAATGTAAATGTAAATACTTGTAAAGTGTATGTCCTAGTTTGATTCTTGTATGTAAAATTCGGCTATGATGAATAACATAGGTAAAGTTTTATAAAAGTTTGAGTATTGGGTATAATAATGGGTATTTGTTGAAGCGTAGATAAATTTTGGTGGTTCCGTGAATGCCTAAATGTATTTTATCGCGAAATGTAAACACTTTACGTAACCAATTAAAATAAAATGTGCAAAGTTAATAATTATCCTCCAAATAATTATCTTACACTTGCTTGAAGTAAACATTTAATTGTTTGATGCTCGTTTACGTTGAACGATAATTTTTAGTTTACGCGATTTAACTTAACGATTAAAATTAAAAGCAAACGCATACGAGACTAAAAATAAATAGTGAAATAAATGACGTCGTAAAATGACCTAAAAACACAGGTGATTAGAGCGTTGTCACCCCTTTAATATGAGCACTTGTCCTCAAGGCTTAAGAACCCACCTTGAAGATCATCGGTTTTTTTGTGAAGAGAAGTGGATATTTCTTTGAAATTATCCTCACGTTCTCATGTAAACTCATGACCTCTCTTAGAGTTCCATCGAACCTTAACGATTGGAATACGGCTTTTTTCAATCGTTTAACTTCACGATCCATGATCTCTACTGGTTCTTCGACAAAATGAAGCTTGCCATCAATATGGAGTCCATCCAACGGAACGACTAATGGTTCATCGGCATAACACTTCTTCAAGTTGGATACATAAAACGTATTTTGAACCCTGCTCAACTCTTGAGTAAGCTCAAGCTTGTAAGCAATGGATTCAACCTTTTCTAACACCTTGAAAGGTCCAACATATCTGAGGTTTAGCTTCCCCCGTTTTCCAAAATGTACTACTCCTTTCCAAGTCGAAACCTTAAGCATAACTCTATCTCCAACTTGAAATTCCATCGGCTTACGCTTTAAATCGGCGTAACTCTTTTGTCTTTTGAACTATTTCTGGACCAGTGAGTTAAACTTCTATAACCTTGGCCCAACAAACAGGTGAACGACACTTTTGACCGTAAAGTGCTTCAAATGGTGCAGCCTTGATGCTAGCGTGATAACCATTATTATATGAAAACTCAACTAATGGCAAGTGGTTAACCCAACCCTTTCCAAAGTCGATCACACAAGCACGCAGCATATCCTCGAGAGTTTGAATAGTCCTCTCGCTTTGTCTATCAGTTTATGGATGGTATGCAGTACTCATATCCAAATTTGTACCCAAAGCCTTCTGAAGTGACCTCCAAAAATTTGATACGAACCTAGGGTTGCGATCACAAATGATTGAGACAGGTATTCTATGCCTCGTAACTACCTCTTTTAGGGTCATTCTTGCCAATCTTTTCATGGGATCAGTTTCCCTTATTGGTACAAAGATTGCAGATTTAGTAAGTCGGTCAACAATCACCCAAATGGTGTCATAACCTTGTGATGACTTAGGAAGCTTCATGATAAAATCCATAGTGATGTTATCCTATTTACATTGAGGTATCTCAGGTTGCACCAATAAACCCGATGGCCTTTCGTGTTCAGCCTTGACCTTAGCACATGTCAAACATTTGCTAACATAGGTGGCGATGTTGGCCTTCATATTGGGCCACCAATATAGCTTCTTCATGTCCTGATACATCTTGTCAGAACCCGAATGGATAGAGTATTTTGACTTGTGGGACTCGTGCATAATTACAGTCCCCAAATCACTATAACATGGCAACCAACTCTTGCCATTTAAGCATAGAGTTCCATCCGCACGAGGTTCCAACTTCTCCTTCGGTATATCCTTCTTGATCATACCTCCTACATCTTCGTTTTTGAGATTCTCTGGTTTTTGTGCCTCTATTTGAGCTTCCAGAATTTGTTTGGGGAGATTCAAACCAATAGTCATGACTAAGGCTCAAACCCGTAATGGCTTATTCCATTCTTTATGGTTAAGGCATCGACCACTACGTTTGGTTTCCCTAGGTGGTAACGTATTTCACAATCATAATCGCTGAGCAACTCTAACCAACGACGTTGCCTCATGTTCAGCTCTTTTTGATCAAGAATGTGTTGTAAACTCTTGTGATCTGTGAACACCGTACACTTAGTTCCATACAAATAGTGTCTCTAAATTTTTAGAGCAAACACTACCGATCTAAGTTCCAAATCATGAGTCGTATAGTTCTTCTCATGAATTTTTAACTGGTGTGATGCATAAGCAATTACTTTCTCCCTTTGCATAAATACAACACCCAATCCTTTATGCGAAGCATCACAATAGACTACAAAATCCGCGCTTCCTTCAGGTAGAGCCAGAATTGGCGTACTGCATAACTTCTGCTTTATTAACAGGAAGGCGGCTTCCTCCTTGTCACCCCAAACTTAACTCCTTTCTGAGTAAGCTTGGTCATTGACTTGGCGATCTTCGAAAATCCTTCAATGAATCTTCAGTAATACCCAGCAAGACCTAAAAATTGACAAATCTCCGTCGGTGTTTTAGGAGATACCCAATCTTTTATGGATTTGATCTTGGCGGGATCCAGGTGAATGCCTTGACTATCAATCACATGGCCGAGAAATTATACCTTGGGAATCCAAAATTCACATATTGAGAATTTAGCATAAAACTCCTCTTTCTTAAGCAATTCCATAATTTCCTTAAGATGTTCTTCATGTTCCTTCTTGTTCCTTGAATAGATAAGGATATCGTCAATAAAGACAATCATAAACGTATCAAAATATGGCTTGCACACCCGATTCATGAGATCCATAAATACCGCTGGTGCGTTCGTCAAACCAAATGGCATAACTTGGAACTCGTAATGACCATTGTAGGAAACTAGAAGGGGGGTTGAATAGTTTACCGGTTAATTTGACCATTTTAAAACTTTGCTTATAAAATACTTTGATTCGAGTTGTATGTCAATCAATCAACAATATGAATCACAACTAAACTATCTAATGTAATGAACTAAGTAAACAATAAAATTATAGAGAGATAGAAAAAGAAACGATTAAACCAAGACACCAATATTTATAGTGGTTCGGCTACGAAGCACCTCTTCGTTCCTACTCCACTCCCCGAGTACTCCACTCGAAATTTCACTATGTCAACAAGCTCCCTTTAGGCGAAGAAAACCGTTTACACGTCACTTATTTTCTTTTTCGACACTAAGCTAGATGTCGAGTCCTAATCTTAGCTAGAACCAATCTAAGACTTCACTAAGTCTTTACATACTCACAAGATATATACTCTTGGATTGACACACAATCCAAATCATAAATACACAATTTACACAATTAGATCTACATACAATCCAATTTACACAATAACACAAAGTTAATATAATGAAAACTTGTGACATTGAGGAGGAAGAAGGAGACCACTTAATAACAATTCGTATGTAAAAGAATACGATTGTTCTTCTCTTGCACTTGATTAGAATAAGAAGGGAGGAAGAAAGAATTAATCACTTGAAACAAGATCAATGTATGTTAGTGATTAAGATATGTGTTTTAGAAAAAAAGAAAAAAAGAGAGAATAGTAGATCTAAGAAAATTCATGGCAAGAGGTTCTGTTTTTCAGATGGGGTGGCCCAGTAATTATAGGAGACAAAAAGAGCCGTTGTGCTGGCGACGGTCCCAAATATATTAGGGGGCCGCCAGGCCTATAAGGGGCCCGCCGTAGACTATGCTCCTCTTTTTGTGGGGAAGGTGATATATGTTTTAGAACCTTCTATTTTGGGGGGAAAATTTGATTTCAAATTTATTATTTTAATAATACATTTCTTTTATAAATAAATATTTTGTTTTTATATTTTTATAAAAACACTTTTGTAGAAATGTAAGGTTTAAGAAAAATATTTTCTTAATCACTAATCATGTTTAATGATTTGTTTATCCATACCTTAAGTGATTAATCTTAGAAATAGAATTTTACGGTTAGTAATTTATAAACGTTTATTTTTATCATAAACGTTTTTACATTTTGTTATTATCAAAACATCGAGAGGTCGAAAAATATAAATAACGTTTTTAGACATTATTTGTATTAACAAAACTTGTCACATTAATTCTAAACCAATGAGTGTTATTAGCATTAGTTCTCAATTGCATTCTATTTTTCTTTTTAACATCATTTCGTGTAAGACGTGTATTATTTTTATAAAAGCCTTTGGGCTTTGCTAATAGTGATAGGCCTAGCCCATTTTATGTTACGTATCTAGAACAATCCATCAAGGATTATATATTGTAATGGTGTGTTTGTCTATGGACAAGCAAAATCACAATTCTAAGAAATAAAAAATAATTTTGTTTTATATTTGGTGTAGCAAAATGTTAAATACACCAGCCCATCGGTATGCGTGTTTACCAATATTCCTTAATCTTTAGCGGGTATTTTAGGCGCGGCTTTGTTTTGTGCTTCCAACACAAGCAAGATCTCTCTCACATGTCTTTAGCACCATGACTATTTAGAATCCGACATGGAATATGGACACAAGTCCATCATCTCATCTCAGTTTACATAAAAGTAATTTAAATAATGTTTATAGTACATGTTTATATCCATCTGTTTGTGTAGATGATGAAAAACTTATACCCGTTACCAATACCGGTCATACCACCTTACCTACTCTTAATCGTCCTTTATACTTACATAATGTTCTTG
>BQNB010111440.1:0-17626 GCA_026074375.1 Tanacetum coccineum | reverse complement strand
TGTGTTTTAAATACATAACGAGGTTTGAATACCCGCGCTCCGCGGCGGGATGTATACGTATAGAAGTATTATAGGCAACATAAATTATTGAAAAACAAAAGTTTACTTAAAAAGTAATTTTGGTGCTCGTCCGACAACATCCTTAAAATGAGCTACATGTGGAAAATTGGCTACCCAAGAATTAGACTTGTCTTTCAGTTTGTAATTTACCAAATAATAATAAACATCAAAATAATCATGTCCAATGAAATAATATTCCACGTCTTGAATAAATGACCGACATTCACTCTGCAACGCACTTTCATTGGGCTCCAGCTCTTGCATTTTCCTTTCTAATTCATACTCTTTATGTTCGCCTCAGCGAGCTTTACATCAGCTTGAAGTATTATTTCTTCCACCTCTCTAGCTTTATCCCTAGTTCCAGCGACTAAAGTGTTTGCATAAGCCAATTTAGTTTGAGATGTAAGCTGAACTTGTTTATTTTCTCCATCGATTTAGCATGACGCCTTTTTAGACTGCATAAAAGTCAGACACGTATGTTCAAAAGTTACAAAATGAATAACAAATGATAAGCGAATATATAACACATTAAAGTTTAATAGAAATCTTACACCGGCTTGACAACGATTCTCAAAAAACAGGGCTTTTCTCAAGTTACCCGCTCACTTTTCAACTTCAGATACAACCATGAAATGAGTAGCCTCTTCAAGTTTAACAATTTGCTTTGCAACCCTGAATTCTTGTATTTTTTGAAATTGAGGCAAACTTGTTTATCTTTCTTTTTTGACAATTTATCTGTGAATTCAGCCGGAGCAACTTAATAGCTTTTGAGTATTCAGCACAATGACTGCAACGACGCCTGGGTTGTGAGTTGCTGAGTGCACCATTTGCTTTAGATCCCTGAAATATTTAGGGAATTTATGATTAATGTCTACATGTAACATTATATTTCAAAAAATGAACATTTAAAAGTGCATAAAAATATGACTAAAAAGCAGACATTGATAGAAAGTTGCAGCCTCATTGCGCCTGCTCATCTAAAATATGATGCACAACAATCAAGAGTTCCTGACCACTTATACACATATAGACTACATAAAGCGTTAACATTATACAAAGCAACAAAAATTCAAAATATGAAGAAGTCCTCCTAGCAACAACGCCTCTAATTAGGCTGTATGATTTGACCGTTGTTTTATGTTTTAAGCCTACTAAGTTTAATTTATTGTGAGAAGGGTTAGTACTTATGGACCAGCGTTCTCCACCTACTGTTGTGGATTTATAGATCTATTCGCTACCTACACTACGTGGATTTTATAGATCGATTCACAAGTTGGTTTCAAATCAAACTCTTCATTGTTTTCAGTAACCAATATTGTGATTATGATTAAATCGAATATAGAGTTGATGGGCACTGTACCTAATGTGTCTTGAGTACCTTGTGAATTCTTCATTTCATCACAATTTAGCCAACAGGATGCGTAGTATATGAAAAAAAAAAACAATGATGCTCATTATATATTGTGAGGCACTACTATGATTACTCACTTCCATCTAGGGGGTGGAATTTAATTTCTGCATTCTGTAAAGAATTCTGTCTGACTAAGTGTCTTGCTAGCCCTGTAAACGATAATATTGCATACACCTAAGATTCTAATGAATCTCAAACTCTATAGACAATCAAGCGTTAAATGGATTTTGGCTAACCAGACACTAATAAAAATTGGGTAAAAAACTTCATCCATTTCATATGAGAAAAGGCGCATTTATAAGTAGCTGTTTACCCTGGGACTCTGAATTCGATCCGTAACATGATTTTTGCACCGTTAGATCACTAAAACCTTACACCATTAGTCCTGTTCTTATACTACCAAATCCTAAATCACAATTGCACTAATTAGTCTTACACACTATACAACACGCTTAACAGCACCATTAAAATACTAATTACACTTACAACCTCCTCACGGCCCCAAATCACACTACCCAGATTGCCCAAACTTAATAAAAAGCCACAAGTCAACCTAAATAATCCAACCCGGTCAAGCAAACAACTCTAATTATTGTTCATAAACCCTTATAGTTTTTCCCTCCCATCTTTCAACCCCCCACCCCTTTCCACGCACCGCGAGGATTTAATACTCAAATCCATACACAAACATCATTAGCTTCTAAACTTACAGACTGACTCCACGTCTGACACTACAGAAGACACCTGGCTATCTCTCTGAGCAATCTATGATGTTTAAAAAAGACGTGGCTAACATTAGATCTAATAGGTCCGAATGATATAATCAAAGTGGTTTTAAGAGATCAAATGGCTTTGAGATAATAGCAGATGGGGCGTTGGAAGGGCTATAATGTTCATCTCATGCCTATATAAACGAAGCTCCATCATCACACAAATACAAAGCACTGTAGTGTAAAGGCTTTTAGCTTAAGCTTATTGTAGTCAACTTAAGCTTATTCTGTCCCATTCAATTCACATGTATTCATGTCATTTTAAAAGCTTTGTAACTCAGTTTCATTAATAAACAAATTTTGCAATTTTTCTAAAACTTACTCATTAATCATGCATGTTTTTAAATCTGTTTTACATAACTATGCAATTTAGCTTCAATGAAATTTGTGTGAGAATAATATTAATAGCCTCAATAAGCTCTTTCAATTCTAAGCTAGCACATAAAACTTCATTCTAGAGCTCTTACTAAAGCTAAACTGAGTTTGCATTTCATCTCAAAATTCACCCCTGAATTACCTCAACTTAAATATGGATGATAAGCCAATTTGGGAAGGGCTTCGTGACACACACCAGCTTCTATCTATAGATAAAACTGGAGCTTGTTAAAATAGCATACAAGCAAGCATGTAGATATCCATTAGTTTGGCTGGAATCAAGGTATCATTCTGTTCTGAATTTTCCATCTTTCACGTCTTATTTAGCTTAACTTGTTTGCTTTATATTTGCTTATCTATCGCTAAATATCTTGTTGTTTATTGCTTATTTTGATCTAATTTGGAGTCCTTATTATATATACTTTTCTAGCTTATATCATGCATTTGCAGTGTAAAAATGATGAAATAGAATTTAAGGGGGTGTTGTGAGTTTTAAGCAGACACTAAAAACTCTTGTTAGATCTGTCTTAATCCTACTTAACCTTTAATCAATTTTGTAGAAAGCCTAAACTTGGTCTCTAAATATGTTTCCAATGATTGTATTAGCTTAAGTATCAAATTTTTAAAGTTTCCAAAGTAATCATGATTATAAACTGTGAGTTTTTAGGAGATGTCATAGCCGCATTATTTAGGTTGAATTTTTGTTTAGTGTTGTTTATGTCATTTTCATACTTTGTCTTATGAGCTCACATTATGCTAGTAGAAAATTATTGGATTAAAGTGTATGCTTTTGAGTCTTCTTTAGATTCTGGTCATTAAATTCTGTCCATAGGCTTTCTTCAAGTTTAAAACAAACGAGTTCAATTTTCATTAGCTAATCTGGGTAAGTAAAGACATTTCATTTATTAGGTCTGAAATTTTGAGAGTATAAGTTCTTTGGATATTGAGCTTGATCTGTTTCAACTTCATTTTTTATATTTAAGTCTTACATTAGGTAATCTTAAATTTCTAGGTCTTCATCTTATCTCTTATTTCTTCCATCATAATATAAAAAAAAGCAAAAAAAAGTCTTAGTCCATCATTTTTAAAGATTATCTTACATCTGGCTCTTTTTCATACAAGCCAACATTTAATCCTAAACCTATGGTTTTATGTGATATTTAAGCGGAAGACTATTTTTTTTCATCTGGTTTTCAGTCTCCCTAACTGTATTGTTAAGAGTGTTTAATTAGGCCAAAAATTAGCTCAAAGTTAGCCATTCTTTTCTTAGTTAAAAACTGCCGAGTTTTTTCCCTCTTTCTTCATCTTTCTAACATTAACAGCATTTACAATACCACATAACTGTTAGCTTAACTTTCTGAGTCATTAATAGCGTTATTATATATAGTGATTTAGTTCGTGACTTTACGCGTATTTGGCTGCTTGCCTTACTTATACTAGTCTAAAAGTCTTTCCTACAGTTTTGAGCATAATAAGACATGAGAAATCTTAAAAAAGCTTAAACAGTTACGGACTCTATACTTTGCTTTATTTTTTCTCCAGTTCTTTTTTTTTTTTTTTCTTTTTCTTTGCTTTTTTTGTTAAATTTAATAAAGTATTTTTACAAAAGTTCATTTAAGTTTAACTTTATTCTTCTAGCTTTTTTTTCAAAAAATTAAAAACTAATGTGTTTTCCAAATAGGAGAAGCCATAGAGGGTTTTGAAAACCTGTGACACCTCACCGTTCTATACTAACTTCAACGTAATCAACACCACAACACAAACACTCTCATCTGGCTCCTTGGGACGATGTTTCATAGACACACTCTCTCGAACTCTTTAACATACGTACAGACTCTGATGATCATCTCAATACTAAAGACTCTATTAGGTTCGTCCCATTTTGCTTTTCACAGTGCTCTAAAATCGTCTGTATGATTCTGCTATTTGTGAGAATTCAGCTTATTTATCCTCTCTGTATATTACAGTGTTTCTTAGTTACAGAGACGACTTTGGTTCAAAATATTAGATGCCTAGAGTAATGTATGACAAGTCAGATTTTATACAATTTATGTTTACTCTATTTTTAATGAATAACTTAAATAATCATAAATAATTCCATTGTTAATTCATAATAAATATAACTAAAAGTCTAAAAAAATATAATTCTTTTTTTCTAATAGATTAATTTTTATAGTCATTTAGATTTTATAAAAAATGAAAAAAAAAACAATTTACTGTTAATTTTTGATACAATTTAGATTTTTCACGTCGAGTTCTAGTTACATTTCCGTTATCGTTTTATGTTTAATTTTCTTAAAGCTTTAAATGAGTTCTTTATTGTCACTTGTCGTTCTACATTTTTAAACAGCGTTTTCATTAGTAAACACTAGAAATCAATTAGTAGAATTAGAAATCAAAATGAAAATCTTTTAAACCATTCAAATCACGCGATCACGAACTTAACCGATTCTCAATTCACGCTTCGTCGAGGAAACGACCCGGAAGGTTTTGAACTTTACTTTGGTTAAAAGTAATCTTCTTTAAAACCTTTTGGAATACTTATTACTATACTATTATTGACTAATCCTTATACTATATATTATATATACGTATCGGGACGAATCATTTTTTGGCGCTGTTGCCGGGGAAGTGTGTTACGATTATCGTGTTTTGTTCGAAGATTAGTGTTTTGAAGACCCTTCCTCGTGAAGTTATCATTTTCCGTTTGTGAATATTTACTTCTATTATATAAAAATACAAAAATATTTTACACTTCTATTCTTATTTTTCTTTTATTTTTAATATTAAAAAATAACCGTTTGTTAATTGTCGTTTCGGCTCTTCTTTAGTTAACAAACTATAAGAGAGGTATAAGGAGGGTCGATCCTACGAACTTCGACCCGAAAGGAGATGGTTTTTAAAAAGCTTCGCGCTTACCCGCTACTCTGCTTCTTTGTGCGTTTTCTAGAGAGCTTCCGTGAACATTTGACTTTTGGTTTCCAAAAATATTTTTCTTTCTTATTTTTATTACTTCTTTATCTAAAAATATTCTCCTTTACCCTCTTATCCGTTTAACTCTTATTTTCTCAACCCTCTAATTTCATTTAATTCTTTCTTATGTCTTCGTTTAACCAACGTGAGTGTACGGGGTGTGGAGAGCCGATAGATGATTTACATTGTCGATGGTGTACTTGTGAGAGGTGTGGATATAATCTTAGAGATGGATTTTGTTTGTTTTGCAATTCAAGAGACGGAAATTCATTCGCTTATGATCCAAATCCGAATTCTTTCAATGATTCTCAAAATCTTTCCAACTACCCTCCACAACCCCAGTACCAGACGTATTCTTGTGAGTTATGTGGGAACGATGCTCATTATGGTTACGATTGTCCACCTCAAGTTCCGTTTGTTTACAATCAGAACCCGGGTTTCTATTAAAACTTCGATATTAATTTTCCACAAACTTCACCAAATTTTTCACAACAAAATCTTGATTATGAAAACTGCGAGGGTCCTCATGCGACTTTTCAGTGTCAACCGATGAATCAAAATTTCTATGATTCTAATTCTTTCGGTTTTGACCAAATTGAACCCCCGCAATATCCCGTCATTCATCATCCTCCTCAAGAAACGAGTAAAGCTCATATGCTTAAAATGTCATATTTATCGAATCAGTTTAAAGTAATATAACTATAACAAATTCATTCTAAAACTCGGTATGTACCTAATTTTGTTTTTAAAGGCATATCTATATAGCATTCGAAACAATATGTCTAAATAAAGCATTTAACTAAACTCCAAATTTGATTGATATTTACAAAATTTAGGCAAGCCCTGCAAAGCTCCACATTCTACTACTGCATTCCTTGATAATAATACCATATTTCAAACAAAATCAGATTACTTTTTTACCGGGTATGTAGATGAACCAAGGGATGCTCAACTTTATCAACTTTCAGATGTACCTCATCCTTCCTTCATGTAGGTTTATTATCTCTGTAACAAAAAACACAAAAATCAAAACCCCTAATATTTTTTTGTATAGATTTGAAGTATGGATTCATGCAACAATCTAAAAACCAAAACCAATCCATATCATAAATACACACAAATTAGGTAAAAGTAACCAACCTGATGATTTTTCAAACATGTTAAGAATGCCAACATCACCATAGAAAAAAGGTCTCGATCTTTTGTACATGTTTATGGTGAGAATGCATTTTGAGAGAGAGAGAAAGAAAGAAAGAGAGAGAGAGAGAGAGAGAGAGAGAGAGAGAGAGAGAGAGAGAGCAAGAGAGAGAGCGAGAGAGAGAGAGAGAGAGAGAGAGAGAGAGAGAGAGAGAGAGAGAGAGAGAGAGAGAGAGAGAGAGAGAGAGAGAGAGAGAGAGAGAGAGAGAGAGAGCGAGAAAGAGAGAGAGAGGGGAGACGTTTATTATGATAGTGAGATCTAGAAGAAGAGGTGGGAGAAGAAGATGAAGACACATAGCGAGAGAGAGAGAGAGAGGAGAGAGAGAGAGAGAGAGAGAGAGAGAGAGGAGAGAGAGAGAGAGAGAGAGAGAGAGGAGACGTTTATTATGACAGTGAGATCTAGAAGAAGAGGTGGGAGAAGAAGATGAAGACACGTAGCAAGAGAGAAAGAGAGAAAGAAAGAGAGAGGAGACGTTTATTATGATAGTAAGATCTAGAAGAAGAGGTGGGAGAAAAAGATGAAGACACGTAGCAAAGACGGATCACTTTTAATAGAAGCGGCCGGGTTGAAGGGTCAAACCGGGTATTACCACAACACTTATTGCAACTAATCGGGTCGGGCCGATCTTTTTCATTAAATGCATTGGAAACACAATCATGCCCTTTAATAATAAAGATATAATTTAGATATCATGCAAAATGGGGTTATTTCACATAACTTTCTTAATCTTATAACTGTGTTTTCAGATTTCTAATATGATCAGTTCCAAATGCCTATATGTGTAGTGAAACTAAACTTGATAATCGGATTACTCGAGGGTCAAATATAGAAAACTAGGTGTAGAAAAAACTTCTAATGCTCTATCAGATTACATAAAAAAATATAAGTGTCAAACACTTAAGACAACTTAGTTATTTATACTATCAAAATAGACCGAACCAATTTGACATTATATCACTAAACTCACAAATCACAAAAGAGCTCATGTCAAGCAACCAACATACTTTATGATTTATACCGACTTTTAATAATATGTATTAAAGTAGCCAATACATTGATAAGAATTCAGCGGTACGAACCAAGCTTATCAAAAGAATGTGTCATCTCAGCTTATTAAGGATTTTTTTTAATTTTAGATGTTATAACAATTCTTAATTTATAAATAATCGTTTACCCGTGCAATGCACGAGTATTGTTCTTGTATCCTTTAGTAGGAAAGTGAACACATGAAATGTAAGGTGGTGTTTAGTTGTGGAAAAAATTTCATATTTTTCTGTATCTAAATTTCTAGAGATGTAGATGGTTTTTCTTCTCTAGAGAAGAGTTGAGAATTTTGAAAACCTGTTTAGATAAGAGTTGTATCTTTCTTGTTAAAAAATTAAAAGATGTTTAGATGAATCTACTTTCACTCATTTTTCTTTTCATATTAGGTCTTTGTATACGATTATAAAAAAAATAAAAAAATAAAATACAAATGAAATTAATAAAAACTAACTACAATCATAAGCATATATTTAATTTGTAGTATACTCGAAATTAACATTACCGAATCATAAGCATATATTTAATTTGTAGTATACTCGAAATTAACATTACCGAACATATATAAATCTCAATTAACATTACGTTTTCGTTAAATTTATTAAGTTTTTGTCCGTTTTTTACGTTTTCGTCTGTTTTTTTTACTTTTTTGTCCGATTTCTTACGATTTCGTCCGTTTTTTTACGTTTTCGTCCGTTTTTTACGTTTTCGTCATATTTCTTACGTTTTTCGCCTGTTTTTTACGTTTTCGTTCGATTACTTACGTTTTAGTCAAATTTTTTACGTTTTCGTCTGTTTTTTTATATTTTCGTCTGTTTTTTAAGTTTTTACGTCTGTTATTTTACGTTTTCGTTCGATTTCTTACGTTTTCGCCCGATTTCTTATATTTTCGTCATTTTTTTACGTTTTCGTCATATTTCATATGTTTTCGTCCGATTACTTACGTTTTCGCCCGATTTCTTATGTTTTCGTCCGTTTTTTACGTTTTCGTCAGATTTCTTACGATTTCGTCCGTTTTTTACGTTTTCGTCCGATTTCTTACGTTTTCGTCCGTTATTTACGTTTTCGTCAGTTTTCTTACGTTTTCGTCTGTTTTTTACGTTTTCGTCTGATTTCTTACGTTTTCGTCTGTTTTTACGTTTTCGTCATATTTCTTACGTTTTCGTCAGATTTCTTACATTTTTGTCAAATTTCTTACGTTTTGTCCGTTTTTTACGTTTTCGTCCGGTTTTTTACGTTTTCGTTAGTTTTCTTACGTTTTCGTCCTTTTTCTTACATTTTCGTCCATTTTCTTCTTATTTTTTTACGTTTTATCTGTTTTTTAAAACAAATAAATACATATAAAACGTAAGAAAACAAAGAAAGGGGTCAAAAAAACAAAAGAAAATGTCCAAAACGAAAGAAAACGAAAACGTAAGAATTCAGACGAAAACGTAAAAAACGGACGAAAAAGTCAGAAATTGGACGAAAACGTAATAAATCGAACGAAAACGTAAGAAATCTGACGAAAACGTAAGAAAACGGGCGAAAACTGTAATAAAAACAGGACGAACACTTAATGAAATAGACAGAAAGTAAAAAAATCAGACGAAAAACGTAAGAAATCGGTCGAATACGTAAGAAGAAATCGGGACAAAAACGTTAAAAACTGAAGGAAAACGTAAAAAACGGAGAAAAACTATGAAATCCGGACGAGAGAAAACGTAAGAAAACGGACGAAAACGTAAGAAACCAGACGAAAACATAAGAAATCGGACGAAAACGTAAAAAAACGGACGAAAACGTAAGAAATCGGACGAAAACGTAAGAAATCAGACAAAAACGTAAAAACGGATGAAAACGTAAAAAATCGGACGAAAACGTAAGAAATCGGACGAAAACGTAAGAAACCGAACGAAAACGTAAGAAATCTGACGAAAACGTAAAAACGGACGAAAACGTAAGAAATCGGACGAAAACGTAAAAAAACAGACGAAAACGTAAGAAAATGGACGAAAACGTAAGAAATCGGACGAAAACGTAAAAAAAGACGAAAACGTAAAAAAAAGACAAAAACGTAAAAAAGACGAAAATGTAAGAAATCAGACGAAAACGTAAAAAAACAGACGAAAACGTAAGAAATCTGACGAAAACGTAAGAAAACGGGCGAAAACGTAAAAAAACGGACGGAAACTTAAGAAATCGGACGAAAACGTAAAAAGTCGGACGAAAACGTAAGAAATCGGACAAAAACGTAAGAAATCGGACAAAAACGTAAAAAAACGGACGAAAACGGACGAAAACGTAAAAAAGGGAAAAACCGACGAAAACGTAAAAAGACTGACGAAACGTATAAAACGTTCAAAAATGTATGAAAACACCATAATTTGGTGGGTCAACCTGACCTGTTTGGCCCATGACCCATTTGACCCATGACCCATTTGACCCATGACCCAAACCGACTCAATCCGACCCATTTGCCACCTTTAGATAAGATTAGAATATTGGTACTCACGTTTATTTGGTCTTTTGAGTCATATTTACTTTTTATTTTGTTAGAGGAAAAAAGAAATGGAGAAGAGTAAATTGTGGTTTTCTATTTTTTCATATAAATTTAGAAAATGAGAATTTTTTGTTTTTTGAAAAATATTAAAAAAAATGCAACTAAACAAGTTTTCAGTTTTTCTATTCTCAAATAAAAAAATTTCTGAAAATATAAAATATTTTTCCCAACTAAACACAACATTTATTACCTGATTTTTGACCCAAAAGAATAGAATGGGGCCAGATTAATAAGTTTGACCCACGGATTTTATAATCAAGTAATGCAATTATTGCAAAAACTCAATATAGGCTTCTTCGACGAGGTCTAAAAAAACTACGAGTATATCACGCATTCACGCCTCACTTCAAAAACAGGGTTTTGGGTTATCTTTTTTATATGCTCCAATGTCATTTCTTAGTAGGAGCGGATAAGAAAAGTGGGTACCGCACCCTAATTATAAAATTAATTTTTGTGTTTAATTATGTAAAGTAAGACCATAAGTAATAAAGTTAGATAAATAGCAAGTGAAGGTTCCCGCCATAGTACACACATTTTGGCGCCCCCCCTCAATATCTGAAAACAAAAGGGAGAGGAGAGGAGAGGTGAGCTAGGGTTTGGTGAATTGGAGATATGGAGCAGCAAATAGGCGATCTTCTTCTCAACACACTCAGCCCCGATGGCGATTTACGCCGTTCCGCAACCGACGCTCTCGACGCCTTGTCTCTCAATAATTCCACTTTCCCCTTTGCTCTTATCTCCATCGCCTCCCGAGGTCACTCACTCACTCATTTTTACTAGTTATAATCTTCTTTTTTTAACTCATAAGATGTAATCATGGTCAATTGTTATTTTTTTGAACAAATTAAGGTATAGAAATATAGACTTAGGTTGTTTTTGTCAAGGTTGCAAAAATTGCGAATATGTAGTCGGGCGGTCAACCTCCTTCCTAGGCGTGATTAATCGGATTGCCATTTTCGACAAGTTTTGGGTATTTCTGGCAAGTTTTGTGTATTTCCAGCAAGATTTTCCTTAAAAACCAACTTAAGTGATTAAAACATGTTTACGACGAGTTTTCGGTATTTCTAGCAAGATTTGCATGTTTCTACCAAGTTTGACCACCATTGACCGTCTTTGACCGCCGTTAACGATGGTTGACTGATTGTTTGACTGATAATCGGCCACGGAAAGGTTGGTGGCCCAGTGGCGCCTAGGCTGTGATTAATCGGCCTTGTAGGCCTTTTTTTTTGCAACACCGTTATAGACTTAGGCGCGCAGACTTTTTCATATATGAAAAAGTGGGTTTGTTTATTAGTATTACATTTTCACCACTTTAATTTTGCTTTAATTTCTTAAAAACCTTGAGATTCACCTCTTCTCGCGCATGTGAAAAAAACAAACACAACCTTAATTCATCAACTTATTTTCAACTAGTTTCTAGATTAATGTAAACACTTATTTCTGTACATGTGTAATTAATACACTCTTTAATAGCCAAATGACGAATTTACCTAACGTGAGAGGTCTAAAGCTCAAACCACGTTATATGCAAACAAACCTGAAGAGGTCACGCCAACATTCCCAAAAGGGAGGTCTTTAAGCGGTTTGAGTCTGTTTAGCGGTTGGCTCAAACCTCATAGATTAGTTGGCCAAAAGGTCGGAAACCATAGTTTCACAAATTATAAACAAGGTGGCCAGTTATTATGGGATGAAGGGAGTACTTGTTGTACTGTTTAATTTAGTTAGAGTGGTTATATATGTTATTTACAAACTAGTTATGAAATCCACACGTTATCATATATGGGAATTTTTTTATGTAGAAAGTTGGCCGGTTAATGATTCCATGTAGTTTTAGTAATAGGTATGAAATTATGGATGGATTTGTGAATTTGATATTAATATTTATTGCAGGAGGGGAGAATCAAGGTCAAAGTATCGCTGCTGCAACATATCTAAAGAACTTCACAAGACGCAATACTATTGAAGGCGTGTTAGCTTCAAGAGCTAGCAAGGAGTTTAAAGATGTGCTTGTACGCAGTTTGCTTCAAGCGGAACCTGCAATCTTAAAAGTGTTGATAGAAGCGGTATGTGTATTCACTGTTATGTTTATCTTTTCTTTTAGTACCTTGTTGACACATGCTTTTGCAGTTTCGTCCTATTGTTGATGCTGAGTTCGTGAAGCAAAGTTTGTGGCCTGAACTGGTACCCGAGCTGAGATCGGTAATTCAAGACAGTGATCTGGTTAATAAAAATGGGAATTCTACATGGAAAACCATCAATGCCCTTACAGTTCTCCAGTCAGTGATCAGACCATTTCAGGTGCTCTTAAAAAGTGTTAACAGTGGCTATTAGCATTTTTGTTTGCAGTTCTTACTTTGGCTAGCTTTAATGGTATAACTCATGTTTGTTTCTGGCAGTATTTTTTGAATCCTAAATTAGCAAAGGAGCCAGTTCCACCGCAGTTGGACCTAATTGCACAAGAAATTATAGTACCTTTGATTTCTGTATTTCATCAATTCGTTGAAGACCTGTGTAATCAAAATAAAGCTGATATGGATGCTGAGAAGAGCCTTCTCGTAATGGGCAAGTGTATCTACTATGCTGTAAGTATACATGTTCAGGAGACGATAATTGACTTGTTACAAATACTATCCTTAAAAAAACTGCATATTACAGTGACAAAGGTTTTGGTTGGCTTCAGTTGTAACATTTCCTAAATTTTGCGAAGACCTTTGTATTAAAAAAAAACCAAAATTGATGGTGAAAAGAACCTTGTTACTATTTGCACGTGCCATATTCTCATAAGAACAAATGTAGCAGACAGTGATCTTTGTGTTTATTTATCATATACTCATAAAAAGTATCTTATAGCAATATAACAAGGCAGTCACTGATCAAGTATCCAGATGCGATCACAAACCTTGTTTATCTTAATTAATATAGTACATATTGCATAATCTTCGGCTTGAAATCGAGTGCAATACTTTAGCATGTCTGTTTGGTCTCAAACTTGGGTTTAGTTTGGTCTCTACTTGCCATTTCAGTAACACAAGCTAATCTTAAATAAAGTCCCCCATCCTTTCATGTTTATACCATGCCTCTTTATTATTGATATTGCTGCTGGGAGTATTTATTGTTGTCAGCTGTGTAGGTGAGATCACATATGCCGTCTGCTTTGGTTCCTCTGCTTCCTTCTCTTTGCCGTGATTTAATTCGCATTGTTCACTCTTTAAAACTTCAAAGCTGCGATTCTTCTGAAGATGCGTACACTCTAAGGTTGAAGACTGGGAAGAGAAGTTTGCTCATCTTCTGTGCCCTAATCACCCGGCATAGGAAGTACTCTGATAAGTAATGCATTAACAGTTTTTTTATTCTAATAGGCTATTGCTACATGGGTCTATCGCTACTTATTTTAATCCATCTCTTTTCTACAGACTCATGCCAGACATCATAAATTCAGTTGTAAAACTTGTCAAGCTTGAAACTGACCTCAGTGTAAGTTCTCATATATTATGAATAAAAGATACTTTTGTTTATATTAGGTGGCAGCATAATGCGGTTTTCAAAGTGGAATGTACAGTTTTGATACTTCAGCCTTCTAGACGTGCTCTGTTGCAAAACATATCTGTTTGATACCTACATAAAAGTGCCAAAAATAAATTAGATAATTTAAATTTGTAATTATAATAGCTCCAATTCGTATTACGTTTCATGATATCTTGATTTATAATGTCAATCCATACATTCATTTCTGATTATTATGCTTCATTAGATCTTGGCTATCTGAAAGTGTTGTTTGATTTTCTACTGTTATCTGTACTTCTAACTCCCATGCCCTCAATATGGTAGCGTGCTGATCTGATATGTGCTGTTTACAGAAGCTGGATAATTTGGCAGAGAGGATTGTGTATTTAGCTTTTGATGTTATATCTCGACTCCTAGAAACAGGCCCTGTGAGTTTAATTTGCTGCATCAGCCATTTTAGTTCATTGCTTATCTGATTTTTCTTACGTTTGAAGAACTACTATCTGAGAACAGGGATGGAGGCTTGTCTCACCACACTTTTCATCTTTGCTGGAGTCTGCAATCTTTCCAGCAATAGTAATGAATGAAAAGGTTTGATATCTCACTTTGATTTATAACTTGAATACATCTGGAATGGCGGTGTAAATTCAAAACAGGGATGCTCATATTGAAAAACTGTTTGCGTCAAAGTATTAATTGCATGTGAGAGTAATGTTGACATGGAAATAAATTTTTGTCGATTGGTCCATTTATGGTGCAGGATATTACAGAGTGGGAAGAAGATGCAGATGAGTATATAAGAAAGAACCTCCCGTCTGAATTGGTGCGAACTTTTTACTGTTTTTTTTGCATGTTATGTTGATATTTGAGTTTTTTTTTTACCAAGTTGCTTTTATTTTGCAGGAAGAAATCTCAGGATTGAGAGATGACTTGTTCACTCCCAGAAAAAGTGCATTGAACTTGCTTGGTGTTATTTCAATATCAAAGGTCAGTTCAATAAGTTTGTCTACACCTTCATGTTATTAGATGTTTGAAATGCACTAAATCATGTTTGCAGGGCCCTCCTGTTGCTGCCTCAGTGACATCAAAGCGTAAAAAAGGTGAAAAGAACAAGCAAAAAGGCCGCAGTTCTATGGGGGAGTTGTTGGTGCTCCCTTTTTTGTCGAAATTTCCTGTTCCATCTGATGTAACTACACCAGTTATGATGAAAGCTACAAATGAGTAAGTTCCTGAGTCTCTTACTAATTATAGCAGCAATCCGGATCTTATGTAGACAGATGTGCATCTTAACATTTGACGTGGTTCATATCAAAGTATACAAAAATAACCGAGGCTAAGAATTTTGTGCACAATCTTATCAGTTGGCAAATTTTATTTCACTTCTAATTGGGACTGAAGATGGCTAAATCACCAACTCTTTGAACTAATATGATAGATGCAAGGCCTAAAAAATATAGTCAGCTTTGCCACAACTATTTCGGTACCCTGCTTACTTGTAGAGAGACATCCATGTTCTCCATCACCTTTTAACAAACCAGAAAGAATGCAAAGTGCATTATAGGCACATGTATGTGATAGTTCTACCATCTTAAACTACCAACTCATCAAAAGTTTTAACTTTAAGTTGGTATTTGGAGCGATGACAGTCAGTTTCATCATTAATGCAATATCTTTTACATTGTGTAGCGTTTGTTAATTGTTACTCCCTAGGTTAATTATTATTTAAGTTAGACTGTTTTCAAAGACATAGACAATAGTTTAAGTATATTATAGATTTAAGAATCCTTGGTTTATAGCTGGATGGCAGCGTATATTGTTTTGATAAATTAAATATTGGAATGGATGAATTTATTATAAAGGAGAAGAAATGCAGGAGAAAACTTAAAATGGGATGATTAGGAGGGAATACTCAGTCAAAGTTTGGGGTTAAATTGGCCAAACTCGGCCAAACTCGGTTAGGAGTATTTGAACAATTTTGTTAATGTTTCTAAGCATATGTCAGCGGTCCTATGTAAAATCTACGGTCCTATCAATATGTCATACATATAATTTCAAAATTTATATATAAAAATTCCAATCCGATTGATCCCTGATTACTCCCCACCTAGGTGGATTACAAGCTACAAGGTAGTCGACCACCCGACCTGCGCCTAGCAGTTTTTGCAAGCATATACAGTTATTTCTTTCTAAGGACCTCATAGTTGCAGATCCTTTTGGGCGTTGAGAATATGAGAGACATGCACTATCAAGACAGTCATGCCTAGTTGCATCATTGTTTGGTTGACACAGGATCACATTATAAGGAAGCGAATGATTACGAAAACTAAACATCTGTTTGAAATGCATGGGTATTATTCTATCATTATTGAGAGACTAGGCAGCGGAGATATTAGAAAGTCACATCTGAAGTATGAAAACTCAGCTAGAACAATTTGAATATGATTTATATATATAATTTAAAACTTTTAATTTTATTTCAATATTCCATTTTTTTATTTAGCTATACACATTGGAAAGCGACATTGCATACCTATAATGCAATCTTGGATCTGCCATGTTCAAGGATTTAGAGACATGCCCCTAAAGCATCCTACATTCTATACCAGGTTATATAAACTCATTTAGGTTTACTGTAAGATGGGTTCTATAAACCCATTTAGGTCTTACTATAAGATGGGTGGTGACCCGGTGCGTTACTATCTTATCGGCAAGCCATCTATAAATTGTCCTGATGCAAAATGCACACAACGCAGTACAGCACATACATGTACACATATTTATGCATACTTTATATCATTTTTTGCCAGTAGTGCACACATACATTTATATTTAGAATCTGGAACAATTTTGTTAGGTGGTATATGCATTTACTTTAATGCATTGTTCTTAATAGGCAATTTTAAGGTTCTCCCGGAACCTTTTCTATATTGTTTTTGACTTTGTGGTTATTTCATTTATGCAGTTATTACGGCGTTTTGATGGCATATGGCAGCCTCGTAGATGTAAGAATATCTCAATTAAAACTTTTACATATTGATTCTAAAAAAGTTGGTAGGCATCACATAGGCATTATTTTCATGACACCAAAACCTTGTGATGCACACACCATCTCCTGGATTTTCACATTGCCTAACTAATATTATACTCAGTTTTTGAGGGAGCAGAAACCTGCATATACAACTACGCTTATTAGGTCCAGGGTGCTACCATTGTACAGTGCATCGTTTTGTCATCCTTATTTGGTTGCTTCTGCTAATTGGATACTTGGAGAGCTTGTTTCTTGTATTCCTGAGGTGAGTAAATTTTTCGTGATAGTTCTAGTTCATCTGTTCTTTTATTGTTTCACATATGCTTTTTATTGTGTTTATCTCTACGTGTGGTACCTATGGTCTATCTCATGACATATTTCTACTTGGCTGACATATCTTAAGATTTTGAATTCTTAAATATATTCATAAGTTTCGTCCTTTTATTATTTTCAGGAGATGAGCTCTGACATCTATACTTCTTTGCTAAAAGCCCTGACAATGGAAGACATGGATGACATTTCATGCTACCCTGTACGGGTATCCGCTGCTGGTGCAATTGCACAACTTGTTGAGGTATGTAGCTTGTGCTAGTATCTAAAATTGATTTTGCAGCTGCTTCTTTCAGACAGTCCCATCACATCAACATTTTCATTATGCTTTTGCTCCCTGCAGAATGACTTCTTTCCACCCGAGTGGTTGCCAGTTCTTCAACGTGTAGTTGGT
>BQNB010111439.1:0-22349 GCA_026074375.1 Tanacetum coccineum | reverse complement strand
AAAATAAATGCTAAATTAAATTAAAAATCAAAATTAAATTCTAATTAAGTTAATTTGAAAAATAAAAAAAAAACTAGAATTAAAACGGAGGTCGTTTGAATGCTAAACGAAAAGAAACGGTAAAACGCACTCGGTAAAACGGGTCTAAGACTGAATTTTATAAAAAATTAAACCTATACTAAATGTTATATTTTTCCTAGACACTAAATGACAAAAGAAAATTTTATAAAAAAGAAAAATATTTTTTTATTAATTTTTGGATTTTTTATGAATTTTTAAAGATTAATAACTAATTAAAACTAAGAAAATAGAAAAAGACAAAAAATAAAAGTTATAAAAATTCTGAAAAAATAAAACTAAATAAAGAAAAAGCTAACAATTCTAAAAATATAAAAATGCCCAAAAGTTACTGTTTATATAAAAAGTAATTAAACTAATTAAATCTAAACCTAATTTAATTAATTAAATTAAATAAATCTAACTGCTGTTAATTATAGGGACTAACAGGGTAAACTTAAAAGGACTAACGGGGCAATTAAATACTAACCCTAGCTACTAACAGTGTTAACAATAAAAAGGTGAATTTACACAAATGGTCCCTGAACTTGACCCCGATATTCAAAGAGGGTCCAAAGCTAATTATCAAAAACTTATAAAACAAAAGTTGTAGAGGGGCTCAAGGGGAGTCTTTTTCATAATAAGCACTAGCTCTGGAATCCACTAAATAAGCCAGAAACTTAGGCTTTTTGACTGACAGAAGCTTATTTAGCTTATTGCTTATTTGGGCTTTGATTTTGGGATTTTAGGCTACAAGATAAGCTATAAACTTAGGGAAATAGAGATTTAGACTAAGGGAGTCTAAATAAGCTAATGATTCCTAAAATAAGCCCTAAAATAAGCTGGAAATCAATAAGCTTAGTGTGACAGATTTATATAAAGGGCAGAAAAATACCTACTTTGAGCCTAATTTAAGCTAATCTAATAAGCAATCTAAATTAAATAAGCTGCTAAACCTACTAGAACTACCTACAAGCTATAAGGAAAAACACTAAGAACCTAGGGCTTAGTTTTCAATAAGCTAGAAAAATTGAGCTAAAGCCTGGTGCTCAGCACCAGGGGAGGCAAGTGCAGTGAGCTAGGGGCTTATTTTGGCTTATTGAAATAAGCACATCAGTGATTTTTAGCCAAAACAAGATCCAAACAGATTTATAGGGGTGGTCAATGAGCTTATTTCCAAACTATGAGAGCTTAAGGCCTAATTAAAACTGCTGATAATTAAGCTCTAAGTTCAAGGTTTCAAAAGAAAATGCATACCACCTTTTGACTCATACTTGGTCAAATTAAAGGGACAGAACAAGGGGCTTTTGAAAAGAGCTAGTAACACTCAAATAAGCACAAACAAGGTGTGCTTAAGCTGTCTACACAGCTTAAGTGGTTTAGCTCACTTTGTGGCTTATAAAACTTTGACAGAAAGCAAAGGAGCCTTAAAAACTTATTTTTACACTAAAAATTGTGAGTAAAATGGCTTAAATGAGCCTACACACTCAGCCAAGAATGGCTGAGTGCCTTTGACCCATGGTGGTGCTCAAACTGACCCATTTTAAGTCAGTGCCAAACACCCCTTTAATATATAAATTCGTATTTTTTTGCTTTTTTTAAAAGAAATAAAGGCTAGAACAGTGATGTTAAGTTGAGCTTAACAACTTTTACACATGGTTATGCAAGTTTAAACAGAATTGATGGCTTAATCTACACTTCAAATTTTGATAAATGCAATAACACAAAAAACTCTTATCTTTTATTAAAACTGAAGATATTACAACATAAAACTTTAAAAACAACTGAGTATAATAATCTTAAAGCAAACTTAATTAAATTTTACAATAAGAAAAGGAAAAAACAGGGGATATAGGACTCGGCTTGTTCTCTTCTCTTTTATAGAAGCCCCCTCCTTCTATTTGTCTTGGGTTGTGTTTCTTATGAGAGCAGGGACTCTCACAAGCATTCTAAGCCCTTGGATTGCTTCTCTTCATCTCAGCCATTGGTTGGGGTGCGGGTTTTTGTAAATTGTCAACAGGGAAGGGTTATAGGGGTAATGGGGAGGTGGGAAATGGTTAGAGTGAGCTGGGAGATGTACTAGGGGTGGTGGTTTGGCCTAGAAACCATGGGAGAGGGAGGTATGGTTTTGGCGCCAAGGGGTTACGGGTACAGTTATGGTTCGCAGGTTTAAACATAAACCTTGGGGAAGAGGCAACTTTGGCCCTCCATCTTTCTTTCTATTTTCATTTTATTTAAAGCCCAAAAACAGTTATAAAGGGGGTTTGGAAAGTGACATGTTTGGCCCTTGTCGTTTTTTTCAGTTATAAAAGAGTTTGGAAAGTGACATGTTTGGCCCTTGTCGTTTTATAACAAAAGAATTAAAAGGGGTTTTGGGTAATTTCATTATTGGTCCCTGTGGTTTTACAAAAAGAGAAATAAAGAAGGATTTGAACAATTACAAAAACAGTCCTTGGCTTTTAAAATTGTAAAAGAAATGCCAATTGGCAGTTTCAGTCCCTGGACTCTTTTTAGCTCTTTTTCTTTATAAAATACTTTTGAAAATAACACAACAAGTCCCTATGGTTTTGTAAAAAGGTTATTGGGCTTGGGTTTTGTGTTTGGGCTTGTATTGGGCCCACTGGGTTTGGGTTTGGGCCCAATAAGGTACAGGTTTGGTTATTGGGCTTTTTCAAGCCCAATAAGGTTATGAAGTGGGTTTTGTGTGTACAATGGCTGAGATTGGCTGTAACTGGGCTAGGATTGGGCCTTCAAAGTCTTCACAGTCTTTGTCAATTGCACACAAATGGGCTGTTGAAATTGATTGAGGGCCCATTTGGTCTTCACAGTCTTCATAGTTATACTATTGGGCTTTCCCGGCCCATCAGATGGGTTAAGATTGCATCCAATAGTATTCTTCAGTTCCGGCTCCGGTTTGACTGCTGATTCTTCAGTATTGACTCTGACTTTGGCATTTTTGGACTTTGGCCTTGATTTTGCACAGTCTTTTCCATTCCATGCTCAGTTTTGTCATTTTGGCTTGGTTTTCTGTCTTTTTGTTGATATCCACTTCCTGCACAATACAAATGCAAAACAAACATATATTTGGCAGTTTTTGTCTGTTTTTGGTCATTTAAGCTCGTTTTTAGAGGTAAAAGATATGTGTAATTAAGCACTTATCAAATCCCCCAAACTAAGGTATTGTGTGTCCTCACGCAATGTTATGAAGTAAACATGTAAGCCCCGTTTTCACCATTTTCTGAATTTACACTAACTACAACTAATATTTTTGGATTTTCTCATTTTTTTAACAAGTTTGACTTTCTTTATTTATTAATACTGGGATCATAGAATGAGAAGCGCCCGTAGAGTGATCTACGGATGTCCTGACGGATAATTTCATCGTCCTCGATTTTTCACAAGTTCCAAGCTAAGCAATTAAACAAGATCATTGTCGATATAAGTTTGGTTTGGGCCCAATAAGGTACAGGTTTGGTTATTGGGCTTTTTCAAGCCCAATAAGGTTATGGAGTGGGTTTTGTGTGTACAATGGCTGAGATTGGCTGTAACTGGGCTAGGATTGGGCCTTCAAAGTCTTCACAGTCTTTGTCAAATGCACACAAATGGGCTGTTGTAATTGATTGAGGGCCCATTTGGTCTTCACAGTCTTCATAATTATACTATTGGGCTTTCCTGGCCCATCAGATGGGTTAAGATTGCATCCAACAATATTCTTCAGTTCCGGCTTCGGTTTGACTGCTGATTCTTCTGTATTGACTCTGACTTTGGCATTTTTGGACTTTGGCCTTGATTCTACACAGTCTTTTCCATTCCATGCTCAGTTTTGTCATTTTGGCTTGGTTTTCTGTCTTTTTGATGATATCCACTTCCTGCACAATACAAATGCAAAACAAACATATATTTGGCAGTTTTTGTCTGTTTTTGGTCATTTAAGCTCGTTTTTAGAGGTAAAAGATATGTGTAATTAAGCACTTATCAGTAAGCTTCTATTGGCTAGTTTTTAAAGTGGTCTAAGCCTCATGTGATGTGTAAGTATATGTTGGTGCATGGGAGGGTGAAGACAAGAGTGTCACTATCCCCTCCTTACATGCATGTGACTTGTTTTGAAATTCAAATTGGTGCTTCCTTTTATTTGTGTTGTACCAAAAATTTGAAGGCTAGGTGGAGTGATTTTCAAAATTTTTGACAAGTTTAAATATAGTGGGTGACATTTTGAGTTTACATGCAAAGGTGGTAGGTTTTCAAGGTTCTGTTTGACATAAAATGTTAAAAACGCAAAACTCACACGAAAAACGTAAAAATTGCAAACGTAAGTGTACGTAAATTACGTAACACTAATAAATGATTAAATCACGAATAATACGAGTAGACTAAACTTAGTCTGACGTCGAAACGCTTCCGATAACGATTTTCAGTTTTACGCGGGACAACTTCCCGAAATATTGCCAATTTAACACGTAACTTATAGACGTCAGAATAATGAACGGAAACGTTTAAAATAATGACCTGGAATTTACGAGGTGTGACAATTCCAATGAAAGGATCAGTTATGACATAATAAAGTTTAAGGTTTTTGATACCTGGAACAGTAAGAGTTGGTGCAGTGAGGTTGATCTTAATTTTATAACTTTTAATTCTTAGCTGGCAATCATGAACTCTTTCCTAGATAACACAACTTCTAAAGAAGACGATTAAGGAGTTCAACAATCCATTCTTATGGTAACTAACTTTACTAGTTAAGCACAAGTAGTACATGTATTCAATGTCATATTTGTTTAAGTACTTGTAATCAGCCTCAGAAAAGATGCGTGCTTTGTTGTCATCTCTTTTCACGATAATTTGTTGCTTGTTCAATATGGTAGGCATACTCTTTTGCATTCTTGTACTGGTTACTCTATCATGTCTTTCAAAGTAGCCTCCATTCTTTCATGATCAGCAATTTTCAGTACTTTCTTATCACCTAAACTATTTATCTCTTCTAAAAATCCTAGTGATGCATCTTTAGAGATTTCCTTATCTTTACCAATTTCTAAAATTTCAGACCACCCGTCATAATTATGTTGTTGTTGTTCTGATGACATTGTCTAAGATTCTTTTGCTGGTTGTTTTGAAGATGATGAATCCTTTGCAGACTTAGACTTTTCATATGTCTTTTTTCTTTTTCATACCCTTCTCCCCCTCACGAGGAGCATTTTCATCCAGATGGTCATCATGGTCTCTTTTACGAAAAATAGTCTGTCTACAAGATTCAAAGGTGCTGAAGATTTCTCAAACTTTGCTTTCAGGACTTTCCACGTGTTTGGACCAGTAGCTTGTGGTTGTGGATCGTCCTTCATCTTCATGTAAAGTTGTTTTTGTAGATCAGGAACAAAAGTACTAGAAGATGGTTGCAAAGTTAGAACATGATTCTGCATGTAGTTCTTGAGAAAAGCTTCAAATTGTTGTGGAGCTTTAGCAACAATCTCCTGGGTGATTAATGAACTTAATTCATTCTTGACACTTATGACTTCTTGTTTTATTTCCAGATTCATGACTTTTCAAAGATTAGCTTTGACAACTTGCCTTGTACCTTGTGCTACCTTTGGAATGATTTTGTTATTGAAAGTATCAGTAATTTTATCACACAAACCAACCACTTCACTCCTTTGAACAAATCTATTCTTAAAATTCATTGTTAACATTAGATTCACCCTTATAACAACGGATCCGGAGGCTTGGTAAAATGGAAAAGAAAAGTATCCATATTATTAGAGAGAATAAGATATGATAGGAAGTTGTGTGTGTTGTTGAGAGAAAACACACACACACTTTTACAAAAGTGAGCTTCACCCCTCCATGGAAGTATGGAGGGGGTATTTATAGTCCTAGTGACACACAACTATCGTAGCTTGTCATTATTAGTCCCTATGTGTCACGCTATAAATAAACTAATGTAATTCCGTGTTTGTCACCATATTTTAAGGCTAACAATCTTCCCCCAATATGTGGACATATACGGAATTACTTACAATGTTCCTAACAAGTACAAATACAATTAAATAAAGTCTTCCAAAGCTGAAGTTGTCTTGTGAGTTCTCTTGGTCTTGAAACTTGTATTCCAGCTTGGATCTTCATTGTCTTTCGTCCTGGAACCATTATATATGCATGATTGATTACTTACACCCAACATGCAGCATGTCTTGAAAAGCTTTCTTCATAGACTCCTTTTTGGCGAAGTTTCTGAATCAGCTTCCCCCCAAACCAACATCCCTATCTTAAGCAGATTCTGAAACATTGATGTAGCTTGAACAATCTTCTACTTGTCATCAAAGTGCACAGCGGAATTTTGTAGAAGTCAAACCACACCAACGACCACTGCTTCTTGTCATCAGGGCTTGGTGAATATTCGTTCGGGGGTGCATGCGAGAAATCAGCAACAATTCTTCTCACGTATGCAGAATACTTCATAAACCATACTAAGTAAAGTAGTCTACACTACTTCCCCCTGGAAGTTGACACGGTAACATCAAAGTCAACTAAGTCCCGGATGTACACATTTTCCCCCATGATGGTTGCGAACTCTCGGAAGCATCATTGTCGTGTACGTTCATATACTCGAGAAGTTCTTGTCATAAGCACAAATCTTGATATACAAAAGAATCATTACCCTCTTGACTTCAGAAACCGTAGAGGAGATGAAGCAAGAATCAAGAACACTTGGTATAATCAAGGTCTTGTGAATGAATGTCATCGAAGAACTTTGAAGATTTTGCTTAGACTGTGAAGTATCTTTGTCTTGGAATAGCACAAAAATACCCGTGAGAAGTGTTGATTACATCTCAACCTTTAAATTCTCTGGCTAACTTTACCAACCTCGTATTCTGTCGGCTATTGTTGTGATCACTTGGTGAAGTAAACCCGATATACTAAACTTGAAAATGAAGTAAAATCCCCCAAATTTGTTACTTAATCTTGCACTGTTGTTGATTGAAGAACGGTGCAGAAGAAAATCTCTAAGTACCTTATACCCAACATCAAAAGTATAAGAAGTACAACACCTCTTGAAATTATCCACATCGACATCTGCGTGTGACATTGAGTACTACAACGTAACTTCGTTAAGTGATAGTTATCCAGGTCTTCATCCAACCACCCCTTGACTTCTGGAAACTAGATAATCCAAGTCTTAATCATAACTGTATACGTTCAAGCAAGTCATCAATCGATAGAAAATAGAAGAAAGTCTCGATGATGAAATAAGTAGACGCCTCTGTGAAATTCAACTTTAATCGCAAATAAGGGATACCAAATCAACTCCGTGATCACATGTCATCGTAATCCGAATCTCTAGCCATTTTGTCATTTAAGTGAATCTTTTCAGGATCG
Organism: Tanacetum coccineum; assembly: GCA_026074375.1. Taxonomy (NCBI): domain Eukaryota; kingdom Viridiplantae; phylum Streptophyta; class Magnoliopsida; order Asterales; family Asteraceae; genus Tanacetum; species Tanacetum coccineum. The sequence continues at coordinate 14,927 of BQNB010111439.1, read as the reverse complement.
TTTTAAGATTAAGTGTTGTTGTTTGTGTGGTGTGTTGTTATGGTTGATTGTGTCTTATGAGTCTCGATTCTTGATTGTGGTATTTGTTTGTTGTTCTTGTTTTGATTATAATATTCCCAAATTCGGTCATATGCCCAAAGTCGGTCACATGCCCACCTGATGCGCGGATCGACCTTCGCGGTAAGGTCAATTTTTTTTCTTCGGGAAATTAGGTTTTCAAAACAAGGGTTTTCAATGGACAAAACGCAGTGTCTTTAGACAAAACGCAGTCAATTCTTGAGACAAAACGCAACCAAGAAATGAAATGGACAGAGTCTCCCCTAGGCAAAACGCAAAACGCAATCTTCAATAAGCAAAACGCAATGACCAAAACGCAACCCGCAAGCAAAACGCAATGAAGAACACCCCTTCAGTGAGTCAAAACGCAGCCAAGAAAAAATCATCAAACATTCTTGAAAGCTACGAAATGATGTTAAAACCACCTAGTAATGATGCAAGGGATAGTTCTAAGCCCGAAAGTACAAATCTTTAACACTTTTAACCACAAACAAAGATCAAATCTTGATTTTCTTGGTATATTTTTTCGAACCAAAAAAATAAACAAACCAACCCATGAATTTGAGCTTATTTAACCACAATAATCAGTAGATAAACAACACGGATTCCCCCTATGCTCTGGTGCCAATTGTTAACATTAGATTCACCCTTTTAACAACGGATCCGGAGGCTTGGTAAAATGGAAAAGAAAAGTAGCCATTGAATTAGAGAGAAAAGGAAAAGGATGGAAGATGTGTGTTTTTGTAGAGAGAAAACACACACTTTCACACTTTACAAAAGTGAGCTTCACCCCTCCATGGAAGTATGGAGGGGGTATTTATAGTCCTAGTGACACACAACTATCGTAGCTTGTCATTATTAGTCCCTATGTGTCACGCTATAAATAAACTAATGTAATTCCGTGTTTGTCACCATATTTTAAGGCTAACAATCTTCCCCCAATATGTGGACATATACGGAATTACTTACAATGTTCCTAACAAGTACAAATACAATTAAATAAAGTCTTCCAAAGCCGAGCAACGGGTCCGGAGGCTTGGTAAAATGAAAGAGGAATTTATTCATTATAGAGAGAAAAGGGAAAATGAGATTGGAAGAGTGTGTGTGTTGTAGAGAGAAAAAAAGGAAAAACACACACACACACTTTTTACTAAAGTGAGCTTCACCCCTCCATGGAAGTATGGAGGGGGTATTTATAGTCCCGGGCTTTACTAACTAAACTAACCCGACAGGACTTATAAAATGCTAAATGTAATACGCAAGATAAGTCCACCATATTTTAAGGGCTAACATTCCTTTTCTCGGTCTCACTTTGATGGGATTTTCAAGTCTAAGAAAGGTGGTCTGCGGCGAGATATTTCTGCTCCTATTTTTATCACGGATAACGACATCAAATTCTTGGAGCAGCAAATCATCGAGCATCTGGTCTTAACATCTTGCTCAGCAAGCAGGTACTTGAGAGCCGAATGGTCCGTATAACACTATCTTTTGGACAAGACAAGATATGGCCGGAATTTCTCGAAAAGCATACACCACGCAGGCAAGTATTTCCTTTTCCCGTTGGTTAGTGTAATGTGCTTGAGCTCAGTCATAGTTTTGCTTGCATAGTGTATCCGGCTGGAATGCTTGGTCCATGGATTACGTTGCCCTAGGACGCCCCAACAGCAAAATCACTTTGTCAATCACACATGATTTCGAAGGCAAGTCCCAACGGGAGCAAACCTAGAATTGGAGCTGGGTTAAACTTCATCTTAAGGTTCAAATGCTTCTTGATGCCTTCCTTGAGAAGATAAACGGAGTTTCTTTTTCAAGGAGGGTGGGTTCATAGGCCGGGCGATTTTGGAAAAATCCTGAATAAATCGTCGGTAGAAACCGGCATGACCGAGAAAACTCCGAATACCCTTCACGGTAGTGGGATGAGGTAATTTTGCAATGACAGACAACTTTTGACCTTATCAGCCACCGGCAATCCCGGACTAAAAATCTTATGAGCCAAGGACTATATTCCTTCCTTGACCATAAGTGGGCACCGTTTCTCAATTTATCACAAATTGGATGTTTCACACCTTTGGAGCATCTTGTCTAAATGGGAAAGGCAAGAAGAGAAAGAATCATCAAAAACCGAGAAATCATCCATGAAGACATCCATGGTTTTCTCGATCATATCGTGAAAGATAGCAACCATACACCTTTGGAATGTGCCCGGGTGCATTTGCATAAACCCCAAAAGGCATGCGACGATAGCAAATGTACCCGTAAGGGAGGAGAAGTAGTCTTCTCTTGATCAAGTGGGTCAATCGGGATCTGAAAGTACCGAAGAATCCGTCCAAAAAGCAATAGTACTCATTTTCGGCTAATCTTTCAAGCATCTGATCCATAAATGCCAACGGGAAATGGTCTTTACGAGTTGCATCATTGAGTTTTCGGTAATCGATGCAAACTCGCCATCCCGTAACCAACCTAGTGGGTATTAATTCATTTTCTTTATGTTTCACCACTTTTATGCCTCCGCTTCTTAGGACACAATGAACCGGGCTTACCCAGGGACTGTCTGAGGATAGGGTAAATTAACCCGGCATCAAGAAGTTTGATAATTCTTCTTAATACTTCAGGATTTTGGTTAACTCTTCTCTGATGTGAAACTACGGGTTTGGCATTTCCTCCATCAAAATCTTATGGGTGCAAAATTGCGGATGCTATTCCCTTAATATCAAAATCTTCCAAGCTAAGGCATGTTTGTGTGACTTAAAAACCTTGATCAGGCGGGTTTTTTATCCTCAATCTTTCAAGTTTATAGCGATTAATGACCGGGTTATTTTCATCACCTTCCAAAAATGCTACTCCAAGAATGGTATAGTAAGTTCTTTGAGTCAAGGTCGGGAGGATCTACACACATGAAGATTTAATCTTTTCAGGCACATTAATTTCACAAACAGTGACGGAGGGAGATTGTTGGGTCCACTATTGATTTACACTTAATAATTCCTCAAGGAAACATATCTCCCTCAGAATATAGATCCATCAACACCTGGTGGTAGTTGAATCATCAAAGTTCAAGAAATTCCATCGATCTCGTCTATTAAAAATCACTTCTCATCTCCGAAGGGAGTGAAAGCTGGAGAGCGAGAATCGATCATAAGTTCCGTTGTAGAAGTGGGATTGCCACTTATTTAGAAATTTCAAGTACTTCTGAACATATTCTATTCTTCACAAGCAATGTCAATAACATCGACTCGGTTAACCGATTCAATGATATTGTAGGAGAAAGTCTTAGTATCACCAACTTTGAAGGTCACAGATTGGTCATCATGTCTAAGGGTCATTTGTTCACCGTGAACGTCTATCAAGGCACGTGCCGTCCTCAAGAAAGGTCTTCCTAAGATTAGGGGAACCCGAGGATTGGCAACGTAATCAACGACCACAAAATCGGCAGGAAAGAAGAACGTTCCAACTTTCACGAAAACATCCTCGGCGATGCCGGTTGGAGTAGAAATCGTTCGGTCGGCAAGTTCAAGTATCATTCGGGTTTTGGTCAAAGCTGGGAGACTTAGTTCTTTCCAAATGGAGAGAGGCATTAGGTTGATGCTTGCACCGAGATTGGCCAAGGCTAAGCATTCATTCATTTCCGAAAAGTCACACGGTATAAGAAATCTACCGGGGTCTCCAAGTTTCTCGGGAAACTTTTTTAGGATAACCGCCGAGCAATTCTCGTTTACCGGTGTCTTTGTCAACTCAATTATCTTATTCTTTGTCATTGAAGAGCTTTCTAAACATTGGTGCAAATTTGGGCCGTCGCATGTGGTGGGAGAGCGTCCGCGAAACTAGCTCAAATGGAGATTTACGAAAAAATCTCCATAAATTTGAAGCTAGAAGATCTCTTTGTTCACGGAGCTTTTCCTTTGTTGGCCCTTGAAGGATAAGGCAAGGTTGTTTAAGTTTTTGAAGCAACACGTCCTCACCAATTTCGTCATTATTTGGACTACTGGAGGTTGGATGTGTTCCGGTGCTTTGTTGCACCGAATCCTTCGTCGCCTACGGGTTCATTTCCATAAGATAAGAAGAAATTTGAGGGCCAATATAGGAAACACCGCTTCGGGTAGTATTGCTTTCACATCACCTTTCGGTTAGCAATGGTGTTGCTTGAAGAGAAACCCGAGCCTGAAGTAGAAGCGTATTACAATTCATGAATTTTGGTGATCAGGTCTGTTATAATTTTTGCCATGCTTGATTTTGCATATTTTGCATAACCGCGTCATTAGCTTTGACGTAGTTATCAAAATCGGGCTTAGACACACCTGGTGCTGGTGTGATTGGAGCTTGGTAAGGTGGATCTTGAAAAGTCGGGGGTTGATTAATCTAGGGTTGGTAAATTTGTCTTTGATTGAAACTATTACCCCGATTTTGGTTAAAATTGTTCCCCCGATTTTGGTTGTTTTGATGGTTTTGCATTGGTGGAAAACCGGGAGGTCGAATTTGGTTTGTAACCATCTGAGGTCGGTAACTGGCATTTCCCTTGTTGTAGTAACATGGGCGGCTTGTGACACGTATTCCATGGATATTGTCACGATACATGTTGCATTCGTTGGCTGGACAATTTTGGTTAAGAAATGCCCACCACCCGCAAGTTACACAACTTGCTCGTAGCCGCTTTTACGGGAGCGGGAGCTGGAGTTTGGTTTTTCTTATCGAGAATCAATGCTCTAACCATATCTTGCATGCTCAGCAACATCAATGAAACTGCTAGGTAAAAGCTCGTACTCAACTTTTGAAACAATGGCCTGCTTCGTGATTGACGAACTTTGGACTTGCCTCTCGATGATTTAGGCATCCTCGAAGGCATTTTATCCAGAAAGTTACCACCCGCAGCGGAGTACAATGAATCCAGATCAAACCGAATTTAGGCATTATAGAACGTAATCGATTGATGCAATTCCGAAAACCCATGATGCGGGCATCCCCCATAAGAAGATCATTGAATCGGTCCCATGCATCGTAAAACTTTCATCACATTTTTGTTGAATCTCCGTGATTTCAATTTTGAAGATTTATTGTTTTAGAGAGGGAAAAATTTGTATAATAAATTTCGAAACCAGATCATCCCATGTAAGAATCGATACGAGGGGCTCTTTTTCAAGCCAAATCCCAGGCTGCCTCCCAGTCGAGAACATGGGGAAAAGCATAAGCTTAACCGACACTCGGGACGTTCGGGAACTTCATCGTAGAAATGATCTTGTTGAAATATCGGATGTGAGCATGTGGGTATCTCTTTATCATGTCCAAAAAATTTGCTTGTTTTGAACAAGATAAGTAGACCATAGCTTGATCTCAAAGTTGATTGCGGTAATTTCGGGAACAACTCGCCATCTCGTAACCCTCTCGGTAGGTGCTCGGAGTAATATGCGCCATAGTTCGATTTATCGTCATCGAAACTATGGGAGGATTGAAAGTTTCTTGTTGGTATTTGGTTTCTCAAGATTTGGTGATTCAACAGAAGTTTGTCGGACTTGTTGTTGTCGACGTTTACGGGCTTGAGAACGAGTGCGCATGCACAAAATAGAAATATAAAAAGAAAATTTACACTAATTTTTTTGGTTTTTTTTTTCAATGATTTATTCACAATGTATTTTAACGGACAATGAGATAAGACAACTTCAACCAAATAATCTACTTACTTCACGGTAGCTCTCAAAAAGATAAACGCACAGGTGAGCGGGGGAGTAGAAATAACGCGAAGCTTATTCTCCTTTTCGGGTTGTAGTTCCTCGGAACAACCCTCCTTATACCCACTTTATAGTTTGTTAATCAAATCGAGGTGAGCCGTACGTCGTAAGCGACACAAATGGCAAGTTTTTAAATCTTTTGTTCGAGTTGGGAACCAACAAGTTCACCGGAAGTTATTATGATAATACCTCAATTGAGAATATTATATTTTGGTATTTTTACCAATTTGTGAATTTTATTTCTTTTTTATGGACAATGTTTTTATATTTTTGGTTTTTTTTATGATAATTATACTAATAAAAGAAAATGAAAAATATTTTTGTATATTTTTTTATGTTTTTATAAAAGAAAATATTCACAAATTCAAACATAATTTGTCAAACGTAACGATAATCGTTTTTTACACCTCCCGGCAACGGCGCAAAATTTACTCCATATTCTTATTCCTTATTACATATAAAAAAATATAAATATATAACAAGGATAAAATCCACAAAAACAATGAAAACCGGAAGTAGTATAGAAATTTCCGGGTTGAATGAACATCGAAAACGAATTGAATAATCCGATGTTTGAATATGACAAGGAAATGATATTGAGCAATAAACCCGAATAAGGCAAATGCACACCAAAGAATAAGCAATGAAATAAGGTTAGAACAACATAAAAAGCTAGAATGGTAAAACACTTAAAACTTTTAAACTAAGACCACGAAATAAGCTCAAATAAACTTAAGACAAAACCAAAGAAGCTAGACTAACTCTAAATAAGCAAATTCAGCAAGTAATTAAACTAAGTTAAACAAGAGAACTCAGCAGTACTAACCACATTACTAACAGTATTAACTAACGGTACTAACTTGGAGTTAGTACTGCTAGCTTAATATACTGTTACTAAGAGGTAGTACTGCTAGCTTTAACAAAACACAATGAAACAAGAAATAAGCAGATAAGCTAAAACAGATATTTAACCACCCCTATTAAGCACTTGGGCATAAGAATAAGCAACTAGAATAAACTAAAACGGCAAATAAGCTAAAAAGCTACAACTGATAAACTATTAAAATTGCTTTGAAAAGGCGAATAAGCTTAAAAACACCGATACTCAGAAGTAAAACGAAAATGGTTTAATAATCTACCTAAAAAAGCAAGCAAATCTTAAAATAAGCAAAATAATAAGCTGATAAGCCTAAAATGAACTAACATACACAGTTTTAACTACCAGTATTAACTTGGAGTTAGTACTGGCTAGCTTTGAGTTAGTACTGCTAGCTTTAAAAATTCCAAAATAGAACCAGCAGTACTAACTATGGGTTAGTACTGCTTGTTCTAAACACCCCTTAAAGTTTTCAAAAATCATTTTTCTTTTTATTTTAAACTGATTTGGTCCTAATTTGTTAAAAACAGATTATCAAATAGCAAAATAAGACACTTATAAGCAGATTTCAATCAAGAATAAGCACTTAAATAAGCTGAATCAATCTAACAGCATTAACTCATAACTAACAGTACTAACTAAGAAATGTGCACAAGTCACTTTTAAACTAACAACTAAGCAAGATAAGCACTAAACATCGTAATAAAGCATAAATAAGCAAATATAAGTAACAAATAAGCACTAATAGCAGTTCTGCAGTAAATAAGAAAAATAAGAAAAATAAAAACTTACAACTCCCTTGCTCAAAACAGGGTTAAACAAAGAGTCTGAAACAAGCTAGTGAGAGTCCATAAGCCCATCCAGAACTGGCTTATCATCCATAAGCTGTGGTATATTTGAGTGTGGACTTTTTAGTGACTTTACTTAAATTCTTAGTATTTGAGTTAAGACAAATGACTTATATGATTTTATAAGACTTAAAACATATTAAGTAAAGCTTTTAACAAAGGAAATACAGAGAATCAAGAAATGACTTAAAAACTCCAAATTTGCATTAAGACGAAAGTTAAAGTTACAAGACTTGGAAAATTAAAATTGCATAAAAATAAGCTGAAATTTAACTAAGAATTAGATATAAAAAAAACTACTACTACGACTCCTACTCTAACAGTACTCCTTTTTCTTGGGTTACAATGGCCTTATTTATACTAAAAACTTTATCCTTGGGTCTTCCTTCTCTTCTTCTTCTCTGTGTTTCTTGTAGACGAACAAAACTCCAAGTGTGCGTGTTTGTGTGGGGTGATTCTAAAACAAATCCCAGCCTTCAATTTCTTTTGTGCTTCTTTTGAGTCAATCACAGCCATCGAAATCACTTGGAAATGGTGAGGGATTGCCAACATGGCAATTATAAAGCTGGGGGAGATAGTGGAGGAGGGGGAAATGTTTTATCCAGGGTGTTGAATGGTTTGCAGGGTAAAAGAATGGGACGACACCCGTGAGTTGTATCTGGGTTTAGTTGGGCGGGAAAAAATGGTTTTGGGTAAGTTGGCAGCTTTGGCCCCTCATCTCTTATAACTTTTATGATACAACTTTAGGGGTTTGGCAGAACTGGCCCCTAAAGTTATACTTCACCCGGTATGCAATTTCAGCCCTTGTGATACAACTTGAGGTTTGGCAATTTTAGTCCCTCAAGTTGTATTTTCTTCATTTGACTTTAGACTTTTTCGGGGTTGACTTTCCTGTTGACTTTTTGACTTTGACTGACTTTGGCTTCGATTTGACTTTGTCTTTTCCATTCCGTGCTTGGTTTTGTCGTTTTTGGCTTTCTTTTTGTCCTTTGTGTGATATCCGTTTCCTGCACAATACAAATGCAAAACATACAAATACAATGTATTTTTGGTACGTTTTTAGTCATTTAAGCTTGTTTTTAATGGAAAAAGGTATGTGTAATTAAGCACATACCATAGTCTAACGTGTATTGTTAGTCTATATATACCGTGAAGGGTAGAGATTCTCATTGTAACAAATTGGAGTTTTGAGTTAGTTTCTTCAATAAACAAACTTGCGTGTTAGGCAGTAACTTTGAGTTCTTGTTACGTGTCGTGTTGTGTTCTTGTTTTGTGCTTATGCTATTCGTACCTTTGAAACCACAGTTGGTACGTACTAACTGCACAATACCGCATATGGTCACTAGCCCGCCAGACAATAAGACATCGTTTAAACTAAAACGAAGACAATTCTTGTTTCAGTTTATTTCACTATGACGATTAATAAAAGTCAATGCCATATATTGTCGCAAGCAGGGACGGAACCACTGGTGTCCTGAGACCCCATGGAATTTTGTGGTGTAGTGTAAAATTTGGTAAAAAACACTAGATTTTTCCTAAATGCACCTGGTTAAAAAAAACGTGTTCCTCGTTTTGTACAACTTTTAGTAAATGAACCTAGTCAAATTTTGTCCTAGTTCCGTCTCTGGTCGCAAGTTGGTTTGTTTCTCCAGAGGCCAGTTTTCTCGCATCTTAAGAAGAGCAGGAAGGGATTGAAGATTTTTTGTTGTGATAAAGATGATAAATACACAAAATTAACAAACAACGTTGTGTACAAAAAATCTTTATTTTATATTTAAACTGACAACATATAATTTCTTCTTGCGAGTGATTAATTAACTTTTATTTTCTCTTATCGGATGAACATTCATTTCTTTGTATTCTTAATGCATTCAATAAACACGTTGGTATGTTTATAATTAGTCTACCTTTACTTAATTTTTTATTAACGATATTCATAAGGCTAATCCGCTCATCAGACGCGCCATGCAACTAGTTTAGTAATAAAAGAGAATAGAGAAAATTGTAAAGTTTTTTTTTTCTTTATTTTTTTCTTCTTTAATCTATAATATGAACATAGAACATATAAGCTCAGAAACTCGCAACAACCTCAATCTAGAAAGAAACTCGCTTTCAGTACGTTAACCGTTTGGAATGTGTTAGGAAGTTGTTACTTTCAAAAGAAAAGATCAAGTCAAGATTTGGGCTGCATATCAGAAGTCTTATACTCTTATGTACAATTTTTTTTTCTTTTTCTAAATCATCTGAGCTAGCTCAGTTAGCTATCCAAAGTATCTTTGAAAAGGTTGTTATCACATGCGGGAGGTCTCGGGTTCGAACCTCCCCGTAAGGGTTTTTCTTTAGCATTGCATACTGCCCAATTAGATGTCGTCGTAACCGACCGTTCTAAAAAATAAAAACCAAAACAAATTCTTCTTTTTATATTATTCTATTTTGTGTTGACTTGTTACTCTATTATTTCATTAATGCAAGTCTTTCTATCATTAACATTTTTATTTATGGCGTTTTCAATAAGTTATACGGAGTACAATCTTAAATTAGATAAAAAGAAAAAAATCTTCACTGATTTTCGGAGCTACCCACGTAACGTAACTAGATTGGAATTTGGAAATTGTTGTTAGTTTCGAAACGAGTGTTGATTTTGAAGATGGTTGTTTTGATGTTAGTGTTTCATAATTGATTTGTTTACAGTGACGGGTGCTATATTTTAAAACGAAAACAGTATGCACTTCATATATCAATCCAAGTTAAATATAATAAAAAAACAAAAACATTTTACACTATCGATAACGTTTAAAGGATACTCCGTATTATACACTTGTATACCTTCTAACTCAAGTATGTACGACCCTGTTTGGGTATGTGTTATAAACTCCAATTTCTGTTTAATGAAATTGAGTTTTGAAAATTGGTTTATTTCATTTTTTCAAAATTTTAATTGTCGGCAACTTATACACATATATGTGGGGTTTTTGTTTGTGGTATTGCATGAAGCCAAATTTTTTAGTTGTTTGAAAATTGGATTTTTGTCCGTGAAGACCAATTCTTTTTCCCGAAATTCTGTTTTCAATTGTTTGGAAAAACTGGTAAGTTGATTTTCGCTGCAACTTGGTTTGTGTGTCTTGGATGAAGCCGAAACATTTCGTTCCAAACATGTTTTTTTCTAGAAAATATGTTGCTGACTAAAATTTTGATGAAAAAGATGACCAAGTCAGAAAAAAAAACACACTTAGGGCATCTACAATGATGAACCTATTAAAAAGTTTATAAAAGTGTCACATCATCTAATGTCATTAATTCATAAAACATTTCATATTATAAACCATTCCACTAGGGGATAAAACATTTTGAGGATTTATAGTTCTTAGGATTTCACAATCACATGATTTAAATGTCATTAACATTAGTATATAACAAAATAAAAAAATAAGATAATAATTTCATGGACCCATCTTCATAATCCTAGACCTTTTCATGTCACCTAAGCATGAAATGGTTTCTCACTATGGAGCAAAAATTCTTGGACCTTTTCAAAAAGTTTTAGACCTATTTATAAACCACCATTACGAATGCTTTTAGCTTGGACGCCGTAATTTGAAATTTTGTTATGCATTTATGGTAATTGATTTAAGAGTCAAGTCCAAATTAAATGCATGTGATTTGGTCATTTGGACACCATACATCTCTCTCAAAAAAGTTGGCACATGTAGATCACCCCATTAGTAAAAGTCAGCCGTCATATATTCTTAAGGATGAACGATGCAAATATTTTTCTGTTAAGTATTACACGTAAATGATGAATACAAAGTATAGAAATTTGAGTAACGAGTAAGTGAGAGAAAGAAGATAATATGGTAAGAAGGTGAAAATGAGTAATAAACTACAAGTCAGAAGTGACTAGACTAGGGCTAATTTTAGTGCTTCTAGCAACATATATTTTAGTGCTGAAAGGTATTTGAATATCATCATCTCCGTAACAAAAGGAGTCCCGAAACGACTAGTCTATCTAGTTACAAATTGACAATATTTATATAATAATTCGTATATGTCAACCTGTCATTATCTTCATCTCTTTCTCTAATCTCTATGGTTAATTAAAGAGCACACAAGTCTTAGTTGGAGTTTCTCTATTAGGCATTTTTTTTCTATAATGGCAAACACACTCAAGTCTAGTACCAATGTGTTTTTTTCCATCTTTATATTATTGCCTTTTCTTTTAAATTGTTTTTAAGGTTGTTTTCAACAAAGTACAAAAATACAACGAGTGACGCGGATGTTGTTGGTGCCATCATGGATATCGCATCTCGAGCGGGCAAAGAGGGTAGAGTTGCCATGGAAATCGCGATACATGATTTCAATGCAAAAATGGGGCGAAACTATACACTCCAAACAAGAAACTCTAAAGGAAAGGTCGTTCGAGCAATACGTAAAGGTAAATCTCGCCACGTACATTATTTGTGTTTAACCATCTGAGCTAGCATTGAAATCATTGCTCAGCCAATTTTAAAAGCAAAGAACTATATCACAATATGTATATACCACAAAATTATCTAAGATGTCATAAACAATAGAACACTACCATTGAGGAGCATTCTCAAAAAATAATATGAGGTACCCTGTGGCACAAGTCATTTGGTGGCCTCGTTTGTTTTTCATAGATGTTTAAACCATTCTAACAAGTGGTCTAAAGTTTTTCCCATTCACAGCTAATTTAATTTTTTAAATAATACCTCTTATTCAAATTGGAGCTCCAATGTAAGGGTGCTACTATTGGTACCCTCCTGACCCGCCAAAAGGTACCAAAAAAGTAACAAGATTTCTTTTGTACCTTCATTTTTACAGTGCAACGGAGTTTTTTTTATCAGTTTTTGTTCCGTAATTTTTGATAGTTTCATACTTTTAACCTGTTAAACTTTATATTTTTCGTTCCGTATTTTTCGTGTCACAGTTTTATAACATATACTCCCTCCGTCTCAAAATTATTGTCCCTCGACAAAAAACACACAGTTTAAGAAAAGTGCATTTATTACTGCTTCACTTCTTACTTTTTACAGAATGACATTTTTTACCCTACTAATTAATTAAAGTCTTCTTTAAAGTTTATAATAATAATTATAAATAAGGGTAATATGGTAATCTCGATCAAAGTTTCCTATCTATTTTTAGTAATGGATAATTAAATTGGGACATCCCAAAAAGAAAACGTGGACAATAAAAATGAGACGGAAGAAGGAAACTTGCTAATTCGGCTTGACAAAACAACAAACACCTTCGACGCACCTTTCTCTTGTCTTTGTTTCAGGCTTTCAGCCGTGTAAACTATACGAATAAGCCAGCTTATCTTAACACAATGAAAAGAAGCTTCGACAAAGAACCGAGGTGAGCTCGACAATAAGCTCTTTTCAAACAAAATAAGCTTGTATATAAGCTCTTTTCCAATATGCAAAAACTCAAAAAGCTAACTTTGTCGTGACCATATAAGCTATAATAAGTTGAACAAGAAGATGGTATCCAAAAGCACTTTTTAACATAAAAAACTAAATAGGCCGTGGCAACAATAAGCTTGAAGATGAGCTGCGAACAACCGTTTGAACAAGTAATAAGCCTTGAGGTTTCTAACTTTGTTTCGTTTTGTAAATCAGTAATAAAATAATGGATGGGCCCAAATGATGGAACAGAGACTGAAATGCAAACTTACAATTAAAGTTTTGCAAAAAGTTACAACAAAACAAAAAAAAATTAACACGTGAGGTGTTAAACATTATTAAACCAAAAACGAATAAAGCAAAACGATTATTGCCGATATAATTTCAAAAATCGCAACCACAACGAAAAAAAATCACTAAACGATTATGCCGAGAAAAAAATAAGCCGAATAAGCTGGACTCATAAGCACGAATAAGCTCAAAAAAAAAACCACAAAATCACTAAACCCACCCGTGGCGAGTGATACCAAATGTCGGTAACCCAATAATCACTTCACTTCATGATGAACACAAGAAAAATAGATAAGAAGAAATATGAAAGAATTTTAGAGAGAGAAAGTAGAGAGAAAATAGATGGTTGATTTCTAACGTGTGAAAAACAAATGAACCAACACCCTCTCCACACTTGGAGAGGGTATTTATACTTCCTACATGGGCCGGCCTATGAGGCTTTCTTTGGGCCACTAAGCTTAAAAACAAGATCATTGTCAAATACAAGTCATGATGCTAACACTACTCATAAAAACTAATTGTGTACTTACTTTTCCTCCCTTATTCCTAATTTCCTCTAAGGATTTTATTATTATTGGTGACAAATAAATTATGTCCTTATTAATAAAGTAAACCCGGTTTAGACCATTAATAGCTTGAAATCCTTTCCTAAAGAGACGATGTGGTGAGAATAAGGTCCACGTTAAGGTTCTAATTTCGCATGATTTAGGGGTTATCCTTTTTATTTCATCCGAAACAACTCAACTACGAGTCCAGAGATGGAGGCTTTATTTAGATAACCCCGGAGTCGAAATTTGGCTTTATACTTATTATTATTGCAACATTATTAAACCTCGGTCCTTTAGAAGGCTGCAACATCGGTTGTGAGCCGGCAAGATGCAGCAAACATATTTCGACCTCGGTAATTTCCTCGACCTTTTAGAAGGCTGCAACATCGGTTGTGAGCCGGCAAGATGCAACAAACTTTTATCAGTCTCGGATTATTATAACTATGTGCCTTATTTTGAAGACTGCAACATTGGTTGTGCGCAGGCAAGATGCAGTAAACTTTTATCAGCCCACGGTTTTATTATTATTATTACCTCTACCCTTTAAACGACTGTCACATCGGTATGCGAGCCGACCATGGTCCAGAAGTCTATTTCCCCACAACACTGACAAAACCTCGATGTGTACCTTACTTTCACCAGAAGGAATCTCTATGAAGTGATTTAAACTAAGAATCACAAAAACCTAAAGCAACTTTATTTTATTCAACAATTATATAGCGTTTATTAAGCTGATGGGAGCAAAAGGCCACAATTAACCTCTATGAGCTCTAAAGATATCCAACTAATCCATGCTTAGCATCAAACTTATATTTAACTCTATCATATTTTGTCCTTTGCAAAATTTTAAAGTTAAGCAAACGCCAAGTCTCGAAAGCTAAGGGGAAAGATAGAGTTCAAAACTCAGTCAAGTCAAAAGCTACCTAATTCTACGGGTCTACTTATTTATATATTTTTATATTTTCATCATTTTTTTATATATCATAATAAAACAATAAAAAATTTAAAATTTTGGTCAAAACGGGGTTGCGTGGGAACACATATAGGCACAGGTATGATCACATTTCGATAGAAATCCCCCCACACTTAGAATGGAACATTGGAGCCATTTTGATAATCCGTTGTCACAACGCGTTTATCAAATAAACCCTCAAATATAT